>JAGSMP010001059.1:0-71266 GCA_029286625.1 Parnassius orleans | reverse complement strand
CAGTTAAAAAATACAACTTAAGATTTCACACTCACGATCAGTTTTGTGAATTAAAACGAATAATTTAGGAATATTAGTTATCAGATACTTATACAAGACATGAAACATAGAATTTTATACGTTGTATATTATGATTGTAGCACGAATGTGTCGGGGAACCACGCTCTCACAGAATACTAGCGTAAAAAAGCTTCAAAATGCTGTTGTGTTTCTCAGTAAGTGTAGAGAACCAAAAACCCATTTTACTGGTAACGAGGCATACCATCTTAGTCCTCAAGGGTGACAACGCATCTGATTTTTTATTCTTAAGGCGACACATCGAAAACCGTTGAAGCGGGCTATCGCCGGACTGACTCCAGTGAAACATAATTTCTATAAAAACTTCAAACACGCCGTCATAAGGTCCAAAATTGCGTAGCACCCGCGACGATTAAGACCGCTTAGAAATCGCTTAGAATCTAAAAATATTTAAAAACAATTATTGATTTAAGTAATCAAAATAATGAGCAAGTAAATTACGAATATTGATGTTGTGAATGCATTTGAGTGATGCCCAAGCATATAGATTAAGTAATTTCGTTGTAATTTCAACTATAGTGATTTTTTAGAGGTGTTTTCGCAAATAATTATGATCGAGTCAAAATTGTACAATCGTATTTTTGAACAAGGAAATTCAAGATAAATACATGAATTTACCTATATCAAAATTCCAGTTTCGTTAGTCGTGTCATACTCCTATACTATTCGATGAAAGGAGGTGCATTTTTTCGCGGTGTCGCCTTAATCGAAGATAGATGTAGATGTCTATATGCCACAGCATACTCCTAATATCAGGTGAACTATGTGCAGGTTTGTTACCCTTATTCTATTAAAAGAATAGAAATATGAAAATAACAAATATAAATAAATTACTCGGGTTTTTCTATAGTCATATAAAATAATAAATACAAGCGGAATTTACGCTAAACATGCTTGTTAGTGGCCAAAAGCTCACCCCAAATTCTTGTATTTTGTGTTCACTAATGAGAAAGAGACGGAGGGTACAGAAAATTTCAAGGTCATTTTCTTGTATTACATGTAATTTCAAGTACATGTATTTCCATGGAAGAGATAATGTGTTCTGTGCATTAGGATCAAATTCTAGTTGCACAATAATTGCCATAAGATCAAAATAAAAGCAAATCTAATCCTATTCTTTCAAACTATACAATAAATGCTTACAAGTAAATATTTTGAATCGTGTTGTATTTGGTATATATCGCTCCCAATCCAATAGTAACTCACCAAATTTTTAGATTTCATGAGCAACCATTTGTCGGCTATAAATTCCGCTAATGTAACTATAATATGTGACGTAAATATAAATATAATTCCTAAATCTAATGAAAAATTATATGAATGCAATAATAGAATAAATATTTGCATACGTTACCTACACACGTTTGATAAGTGGATATAATATACAAAAGCTTATTACAACATTTATACAATACCGCTACCTATTGGAAATATAATGAAACACTACATAAACGCCACGACTCTACCTTTGGAATAAAAAAGTTTATAACGTCTTCGTGATAAATATATAGCTGGAGTATAGGAGCGATGTTCTAGCATTTAGCATCGTGGGCTCCCCTACTATAACGCCACCAACCGGAAAGCACAGAACAACGTTAGCCAATATAATTTTATACAAAAGCTTATTACAACGTTTATACAATACCGCTATCTATTGCAAATATAATGAAACATTACATAAACGCCCACGACTCTACCTTTGGAATAAAAATTTTATAACGTCTTCGTGATAAATATATAGATGGAGTTTAGGAGATTTTTTACTATTATAAGTTTACTAGCTGTTCCCCATGACTTCGCCCACGTGTTATTATCCTAAGGATTATCCTAAGGGCAAACTAGGTACGCGCACGTTACAAAAGGGCGCGCGCGGAGGTTTAAAGCGAAAAAATAGTCTATTAGATTACTCACAACGCCCTCACTCTCTTATCACATTTTCTTTACGCCCACCTGTTGGGTATTCGTGTCCTTTCTTTTTTAATCATAAATGGGCTCACTGTTGACCTCCATCTGGCCCGAGGACAAAGATGAGGTCTACAATGGAGCAGTTTGCCCAGGAAAGCCTGTTAACACGCACCTTATTGAGGTGCCGGTTATAGGCACTCGGAAAAACAGACGCCGGCAGGGCATTCCACTCCTTGGCTATGCGCATTATAAAAGATGACTTAAAGCGCTTAGTGCGAATATTCAAAATGTCAACCAAGTGTGGATAGTAATCTGTAGTACTTCTTGTACTCCAATAGGGGAATAGAGATGGCGGTATGAGCTTATGAAGCTAATAGGCACACTCTCCGAAGTACAATCTGTAGAAGACCGACAGACAAGCAACATGGCGGCGGTGAGCTAAGCTGTGGAGCTTAGTTTCCGCCAGCTTTTTGTCGTGTGTTAAGCCTCTTGGCTCTGCATTCCACTGAGTCGAGTGCGGCGAGTTGATATTTTGCTGAGCCATCCCAAAGGTGAAGTAAAGTTAAAAGCTGTCCAGGCGTGAAGTATCGCTTCACCTTGCTTAGAATGCCCAGTTTTTTGGCCGCAGTTTGTGCTTTCGACTCAATGTTAGCGCCAAAGTTGAGGTTAGCACTCAACTGTATGCCGAAAGTTCTAGATGATTAGTACAGATGTACCTCGGAAAGTCTGACCGCCCCGAAATGGCCACTGGTCCTCCCATCCAGTCGCCAACTGGAACGGTCCTAATAATTTTGTAACTGTTAGGTTACTATTAGACTATACTACGAGGGTGACACTGAAAGTTCTTAGAAAATCAAAAACTGAACAAACTAGCAAGTTATTAGTTTTATTACATCTTTTCAAAATAGTGTCCATTTACATCAATACATCGCTGCATCCGATGGAACCACTGAGAAAAGCACTTTGCCCACTCGTCCTTAGGAGTCTCTTCGACGGCATTTTGAAACGCAGCCACTGCTTCCTTGGCGTTCATAAAACGTTTTCCTCGAAATCGCAAGGTGCGAGGTCGGGTCTATAGGGCGGGTGACCCAGTAATTCCACGTCTGACGTCGCCAAGTAGTCGATTGTTTGCTTGGCGGTGTGCGACGAGGCGTTGTCGTGGTGAAGGAGGATCCTACTGCGATCGTTTCTCCCGAACTTTTCCCAGACAAGTGGCAAATAATTGTTAGTGTACCACTCTGCAGTAACTGTTTTCGATCCTCTAAAACAATTGTTGCGTAATGACCTGTCCTTCCGAAGAACAGGCCACCATCTTTTTCCCACGCTTCGATCTCTTTTCACTTTAGTTGGCGCTCCTCGGAAGGAAACACCTAGACAGCAGACTGTCTCTTAGTTTCAGGATCATCACTATAAATCCAGCTTTCGGCACCCATGTAATATGTCGAACACAGCATTTGAGTCACCTCCGTTAAATCTTTGAACCATTTCACGACACCAATCAACACGACGGAGTTTTTGAGCCTCTGTCAAATTATGAGGTATCCACCGGGCACAAAGCTTCCTGACCGCTAAATGTTCATGGAGGATTTTGTGCACTTGACTCATACCGATGCCTAAGCTTGTCCGAATCTGCTGATAAGTTACTCTTTTATCAGTCTCTATCATACGCCGTACAACACTGATGTTATCTTCAGTCGTCGCCGTAGAAGGCCGTCCCTCACGCAGATCATCGGTGAGATTAGTGCGACCACGTTTAAAATCATTAAAACAGTTGTAAACAGTGGCACGAAATGGGGCTTCATCGTGAACGGTCAATCAAAGTCTATCATAACTTTCTTGTTGACTTAAATGACATCGAAAGTCATAAAAAATCATTGTACGAAATTTTTTTTGGGTTAAATTTTTGCTGGCGTGACTCAGAAAATTTTCAATTTGCCGCCAAATCGTAAACAAATGACAAATTAATAAAATACATACACAATTATATTGGCAAAAAGTTCCATTTTCAAAAGGACAATGTCCAGAATCGCCCTGTGCAATAAAAGCATCGGACATACACGATAATTAATGTCTATTTTATTATATTAATACAAATACTGTTACAACACGGACTAGCTGCATTCAAAATGAACATTAAAAAGTATTCTACTCGACTAATAACATTAATCGCCGCCATCTTCGCCAAACATCATGTGGTGTTGAAAAATAAAGGGATGCCCAATCGATTGTAATCGATTTTTGAATTTTAATGAACTGTTGAATATTTTTAATCAGAATCACATTTTGAATTTATTTCGAATAAAGTAGCAAATAGAAGCTACAATAAAATATTCAATTACCATTTCTTTATATTCTTTTATGTTATTTCCTAAAAGCATATTTATAAAATCTACTATATCTAATGAATGAGGTCATACTCGATTTTAAATAGGTGGTTAGAATAATGCTGAAAAAATATTCATAAAGATAATTATGCAGGTTTTTAATGATCGTTTAGAAAGGTGTGTACTTTACTTCTTACTAAACGATAACTTGAGTTTACGACAATTAATATAAAAAAACACTTATCGTTACTGCATTAATTATAAATGTGTTCTTTAAAAGATCAATATTGCAGACTAGATACAGATGTTATTATTAATATTGTTACAAGAATGGAAGAAGTAGAGACGTACGTGTTATTATAAGTAAAGTAGGACATTCATACTTGTTATGGTATTAATATTATCGTATGATAAAAGGTGATGTATGTAATATTTGTTTGTAACGTATGGCTGTAGTAAATTTTAGGAAATATCCATAAATCGTATCGTATTTGGCACTCCCATTTTTGACGTAACTAAATGGTCACTTGTCACTTGTCAGTCTCACCTGTGCTTCACTTAGGCATGTCGATTTACTTTAAAAAAACGATCTCCAAATCGATTCAAATCGAACATACTAGAATCGATTCTCGATTAAATCGAGCATTAACAGATCGATTCTCGATTAATCACGACATTTTCAAACATACCTAATATAGACACAGAACATTATTGATGATAATTTACCGTAAATACAAGTAATTGGATAGAAACATCATTAAATTAATAAACATAACACCACGCCTGTATTTCCAGAAGTAGTAGGCAGGGGTGTGTAGTACTACTAATTAGCACCAGTTATGTTATACATGCATGTAATACCATACACCGCACAAATCCAGACCTGTACTACTACTGGGAACTTCAAGTTAGAAAACCCATAATATTTTTCCCAACCCGATGGAACGCAGAACAGAACAGAAAAGTCACAAGGAACAGATGTTCCAACTATGCAAAATTATGTCTTGAATCATTTGAAATATAGCTAGTTCTTCAATAAGTTCGATTCGAGGGTTTTTATCGATTCATTGAATCGATGGAGGTTCTAAGTCGATATCAGACATCGGACAAGAATTTTTCGATTTATATCGATCTATAAAATCGATTATTTTACTATAAACAATCGATTGCGATTTCAGATTGACATGCTTACTTCATCACTCACCTGTCAAAATTACATTGGCGTCTTTGTAATTGTATCGGTGTTTCGGTGACTTGAGGATATATATTGAACATTACGACTTGGTTATTTTAACGGACCCTGATTGTTTTCAAAAACTTACCTTGCTGTGATTTTCGGAATTGTGTACCGCTCAAACAATAACCTAGCATTCATAAACGGACTTCCACGCATACGCAATGGAAAGTGTATTTTGTGTAAATTGCGATATCTTACTGTACCGTATATGCTAATGATAACATCTAAATGCTATCTGCCAATAAATACATACATTTTTATTTTTACATTAATACAAAAATTTTTTTCATTTCAATACCAATGCTAACAAAGCAGGTATGTTAACTAGATTATATGCATTTATACGTTGCACTTACATAAACTTAGGCCTTAGAACAAAACTGCATACCTAATTATCTAAATAGGTACTAAAATAGCTAAATGTTTTAGGACATTGTTTTCAGGTTCGATTATAACCTCAAAATCTGATACTTTTTATGAAATATATCTATTCTGCAGCTAGTCCGCTATAAAATAAGATCATATAGGAATTTACTAATGATCGACAATAAAACACATAATTTTCCGATGCTCTTGGTTCCAGGGCGAACAATGTATGGGCGCAGAGCAATGTCCTTTGAACTTATTTTTTTATTATTTCGTTTATATGGCCAGTTCTAAAATTTTCAGTGTTGCCCTCGTATAAATTATAATACACTCATGGACAAATTTAGAGGAACGCAAAAAAAGGGTATATAAAATAAAATATCATGGATATTTGTGCCAATTAAGTTTATCAATTTCGATTTTGCGTATTCGTTAATTTAATTCGAACTGCTTCCAGTCTTCTTGGCATACTCCTAATCAAGTTGTCAATAACATCTTTAGATATTGCGTTTTATTCTTCCTGTTATGCGTTTTTAAGATCCCTCAAATTAGCGGGGGCAGGATTTTTTCTGAAATTGTTCGAAATTTATCCCATACATAGACAATGGGATTTAAGTCGAGTGAGCGCAATGGCCACCCTGTAGCATTGATTTCAACGTCTCGTAGGTATTCCACAACTACGGCTGAGTATGGAGTGTGCATTATCATGAATAAAAAGAAATCTATCTCATATAAAAGGAACTAAAATTTCTTCCAAAATCTGTTACATATTATCACGCTTTTAGTGACCCATTCTTAAATACCTTCATACAAATACCTAATCATACCATAACTGACCCTCCTCCATATGCTTTTATTCCAATGATATTGTTCTGAGCGCACTTCTCTCCCGGCGGCTTCACGCCTTAATCCTTTCATTATCTGGCTTGGCAAAATCTACTCTATGAATAGAACTTGACTCCAAGCTTCGTCATTCCAATTTTCGTGATTGCGAGCGAAATTAATGGTCCGAGAGCTCATGACGCATTTTTCATGAAGTGTTTGATGCATCATGAAACTGTTGAAAAGTATCAGTCTACTCAATAAGCAGGTATATGACTGTTTGCCAGGCCTACCTGGGTACGCCTGGTACTGCATACAGGTAAGTCGCAAAAAATTTGCCCAAAAAGTGTTTGATTGAAATAATAATAATGACTATCCGTCAGCTAAGTTGATAAAGAATTATTAAAAAATGGCAGACACTTCTGAAGGTTGACATGGGGCAAACTACCCCCAAAACTCAAAAAAGTGTTTGATTTAATATGCCATTTTACAGTGTGTTTATTATATATAATAAAAATTCTCACAAAAGGGCAGACAGTTTCTCCAGGGGTTAATAATTTAAAAATATTTAAATAAAACTTGCGTGGACAGGTCACAAATGTGCTACGGATTTATATTATTTTATTTTATATTATATTATTGTAATATATTATTTTAATTATATTATATAATTTTTATACTTACTTTAAATATTTATATATTGAAATATATATTTTATTAGAAGAAAATTTCAAGAAGTAGATAAAAATGAAGTTTACTTAAATGCACAACAATAATTACAGCTAATGGTAATAAAGAAGTAATTGTCGGGTTGATGAAAGTAAGATTTTTTTAATTATCTCATGGGTTATATTGGAAAAATTTCTGACAATAAAAACTATCTATATCTATTGAGCCCAATCCACTGTTTTCGTTTTGGAACTCATGCGCACTCACAAGCTCTGTGGCTAAATCCGTAAGTTTGTTTTAAAAAAAGTCGTAACTATATGGGATTAGAAATTAATGTAGTATTTTATTCGCAAGGATCGCCTTTATTCTTGTTAATAGTAATACGTTATATTAAATTAAATTAAGTATGATATATTGCATATTGGCTAACCATTAAAAAATGTTGTGCTTTAAGCGCTCACCAATCCGCCTGCTTAATGTAATTGGTCGCTGGACAGCCCATTCAAGAACTTCATTCCTACTTCTTCACTTTTGTCAACCGAAGATGTCAAATCCAACCTCGGCTGGCAATTGTTAGCAAAACCTATCGTCTTTTTCAGATTACTTGTATGTTTTCAGCCATGACCCACGGAACCAAGACATAAGTACTTGTCTGCCATGTAAGAAATTCAGAAGTTTTAGGTCCTTACATATGAAATTAGCGTTTTGTCGTACTGACCACTTTAATCTGAAATATCTCCTCTTTGGTTAAGAATTCCAAATTCAAATTTATAAATTCATTTAGCTGGTACATTTGAATTTTGAAAACAGTCATTCATTTGTTTTTTCCTCATTATTTTATTCTTTGGCGTTGCTTATCACCGCACAATGGAAAACATGAAATATCGGTATATTTACGAGTACGAGTTCTACCGTGGCACCAGTGCTGCAGAAACAGCTCGAAGGATTAATGATGTGTACGGCGCGGGTGTCGCAAAAGAAAGCACGGTACGTTTTTGGTTTCAACGTTTTCGTTCTGGAAATTTTGACCTTCAGAAGCAACCCCGTGGACGGCCGGAGACCAAAGTGGAAAATGAAGAATTAAAAAACGAAAATTGACTCAGGCTATTGTAGAAGCGGATCCATCACAAAGCACTTCAGAGATAGCTGCAGGCTTCGGGGTAAGTGATAACACTGTATTAATCCACTTGAAGCAAATCGGGAAAGTAAAAAAACTTGAACGATGGGTACCACGTAGCTCGAGTAAAGCGAGAGCAAGTGACGCAGAAGCCCCAATTCTATCCTACTGCTATTAGTAGATTATTACAATACCAATCTATTCAATGGTTACATAGGAATGATCAATTATAGTGATTTGTAAATATTAAATCGCATTCTTTTGTGATGATTTGTAGGAGTCATCGGTGTATTGCAAGTCGCAACACGAAAGAATGAGATAAGTTTGTTGACTCATAAAGTTACTGTTTCACTGCGGAAATGCTTTAGATTAGATATAATTTACTGGTGTATAGATCCGAGCAGCTGCAGTCATGGATTTTGTGTATGGTCGTTTGACCGCAGTGGACATTAGTGAATGTGATTCTATTTGCTTAAATTACTTCTGTGTACCTCATTATATTCTATTTCTAACCTTTGCTAGACTATAATTATCGGACATTATTTTAAATTGGGTATCAGTTGGTCTACCAACACTGAACTGTTACTTACTCTGCTACCTATTTTCTTCTTTACTATAAAGATGGAAAACTTCAGTGAAGTGCACCAGTGCTTTTCCACACCCACGGAAGAGAATATGGAACTATTCAACAGCGAATTAAATCCGGAGTTGTCTAAAGTTTGTGATGAAAAAGAAGCGTGAACTGTTCGATTCATCATATGATGATGAGTTGTATAATCACTGTGCGTTGGTTGAAACACAGTTTAAGTAAGTAAAATAAACATAAATTTCGATCATAATTTACGCATTGTCTTATATCGTTTTTTAATAAATTTAAACATTTTAACAGTAAACCACTACAACTTGGAAGAGTAATGAAGCGAACGAGCAGCGAAGAACCCAAGATCATCAAATAACCAAGAACGGAAGAAGAAGCATCTACCTCTGCAGGGAACAGTGTCCGTAACGATGATCAAGTGGAATGTCTACTGTGTCATATATTTATCAAGAAAAGGTATTTAGCTAATCATTTTAAAAGTAATGTTCACAAAAATAATCTTTTAAATTCACATAATTCTTTATCAAATGTTAGTGTTATTGAATCTGCTTTTGGAAATAGGATTTTAACTTATAAAATCAAGAGTAGAGTAGATGGTTCGACACGGGTAAATTTTGAAACTCCTGAACTATTTTTAAATTCTATTAACGATGATATTTTATTTTTAATACAAGAGTGTATTCATCAACACATAATTTTTAAAGTAAATTTCATATTGCATGCTGATTTTGTTCAACAAACTAAAGATATTCATGATACGTTCGATTTTCAAACATTTAACTATATTATTTGTCAAGGAGATGACTTAAATATTTTTCTTTCATCTTTAAATGATACAATTACTTACTAGTACATTTTGTTGATACAATTACTAATTAGTGCATTTGAAGAAGAAGGTGGATGGAGTCTAAAAAACATAAAATCTATATACATGAATGTTAATAAATTTAACCCCCTACGCGGTAATTCATACATAGATCTTCTCCGTGACATAAAATTAAAAAAGGCTGTTATAAATGTAAAAACGAAGATTATCTTTGTTTTAAATGGTGTTACTCTCAGCGTTATATCTCGTAAACAAAACGCGGATCGGGTATCATCGTACGCTAAACATGCAAATAAACTTAAATTTGATGGTATTTTCCAGGTAAAGTTTCTAATATAGCAAAAGTAGAGAAATTAAATGATATTAGTATTAATGTTTTTGGAAGTTAGAATATAAAAGAAAAACGATGTAATTCTATAGTAGGTCCATTATTTTAACAAAGTATCGTAAAGATAGACATCAATTTATTATTTTTCCAAGGATGAAAAATCATTATTGTTACATAAAAATTTATCGCGGTTAGTTAGTGCAAATTTCAAAAGACGGTCACGTCATGTACATTTTGAAGCACTGTCTACTTCATTTTCCATCTCAATAAAGGTTAAATAACCATGAACAATACGATTGTGCCTACATTTCTACAGAATTACCAAACAGTGAAACTTTAAAAAAATGGTTTGGTCAACCTATTTCAAATGATAAAATCGTAAATTCATAGTTTATGCTGATTCTGAAGCATATTTAAAACCAATAGAATCATGTTCTAACGATCCATCCAAACCTTTCACACATAATATTTAGAAACATGAAGTGCATAGTTTTGGTTATTATATAAAATGTTCATATGATGATAAATTATCAAAATATGTAACATATTACGGATTCAACTGTACACAAGTGTTTATGGAAAGTTTATCTAACGATTTCAAAGAAATAAATAGACTTCAAAACTATCCAGTTCCACTAACAAATGAAGACATAAACCAAATTTTAAATGCAACTATTTATCATATTTGTGAAACAGAGTTAGCAGAACTTTTTTATGATTTTGATTGGTACACTGGTAGTTTTATAGGTGTTCTCATGAATCATGTAGCTGAAGTTCAGAACACCACGTCATATACCAATATTTTTACACAACCTTAGTCACTATGAAGCTATTTTATTGTTAGCAGCAGAGTAATAAAGAAAAATATATATCATTTTCCAAAATAAAAATTAATAACCATGAAGTTATATTGAGATTCGTAGGTTCATTTAAGTTTTTATCATGTAAATTAGAAGAATTAGCCAAAAATCTCAGTAATGATCAATTTCAAGAATTACGTAGAAATTACCCTAATGATGAAGATTTCATTCGCTTAAAATGGAAAGGGGTTTATCCATATGAATTTATGACTAATTATGATAGTTTAAACCAAACGTCGCTCCCTGAACGAAAAATATTTTATAGCTCGCTCACTGATTCCCATATTTCAAATGATGATTACAATCATGCTAAAGATGTTTGGGAACAATTTGTGTGTTGTAATATGCTAGATTATTCAAACTTGTATTTAAAAACAGACGTCTTACTTTTATCCGATATATTTGAAAACTTTAGAAAGCTATGTATTAATACTTATGATTAAGACCCTGCCTATTATTACACAGCTCCCGGTTTGTTGGGATACAATGCTAAAATATACAAAATAGAATTAGTACTTTTAACAGATTAGAGAAAATTGCATTTATTAGATCAGGTATCAGGGTGGTGTATCTCAATGTAGTAATCATTATGCTAGAGCTAATAACAAATACATAGGGACTATGATGCAGGAAACCAAATTCATATATCACATATTTTGATGCCAACAATTTACATATATATGGCTATGTCTCAATATCTTCCTACTGGTGGATTTGAATGGTAAATCCGAATACAGATTTTAATGTGTCTGAGACATCGGACTTCGGTTTTTATTTGAAGTTGATTTGGAAATATCCAGATGAACTTCATGATTTACATTCGGACTTTCTTTATGCCCAGAAAACATTTTGTAGGCAATACTAATGAGAATAAACTAGTCCCAAATTTAAATAATAAAGATAAATATGTAATTCATTACAGAAAGGAGACGGGGATTTCTGGGCCCAATTGTAATAAGTTGAAATATGGTTTAAAAAAAGCATTATATTATTCTATTTCAAAATATAAAAAATTTGCCCATTCACAATCTGGAAGACGAGAAATCTTAAAATTAAGTTTATGTTACAAATAAATTAGAAAATCGATTACTTTAATCGATTAATGTGAAAGATTTTAACAATTAAACATAAAAACAACTTACAGCAGATGATTGATTCAATCAAAGTAATTATATAAATTATAATTAACATATGAAGTGTCAACAGTTTTAAAATTAAAATATCAACATAATAAAAATAAATCTTAAAATCGATTCTTGTTTACAGTTAAATTTATTACTCGTGTTTGTCAACTGTATTTTTAATCTGTGCTGACAGTGACAGCTCCTGCCCGACTCAATCTATGATCACTCGTCTCGTATCCTTTAGTATGTTGGCCTAAAGGTCACTGATACCAGGCCATAAACTCCAAAAAATATCCTTTAGTATGAGTATGCTTTGAGTGTCTGTGTTTCCATTGTGTTATTGATTTATATTCCACGACCACTGCTTACTTTCTACGGCAAACGAGGCAAACGAACTGTGCACATGTTATGTATATAATATGGTACCTTAGTTGGGCTAGGCACCAAGATAATATAGTACCATCTGCACAATTCTTAGATGATATTCTAATAATAATTGAAGACGAATAAAAGATAATTTAAAAAAGTTTTTTTTAGACATCACATAACCTTCCCTATTTTTCAATCTATTTGTAAGTTTCCTATTATCCTCCCACTCAGTACAATACAATAAATACTACAATTATAGTAAACAACTGTCAACAAAACAAAATAGCAATCACACTTCAAAAATTAGCTGTTTAGCTTGTTGCCAACTTGTTGCATTTGCCGAAAATTTCCGAAACCGCCGAATTTTCATGATGTTTTGATAATATATAAGCTATTATTTGACACCACTTTCATCTTTTACAATCTGGGCCCAAGAATGTATGAAAGCGTATCAGTCTCCTTTAAAGCAGTGCAAAGAAATGGGGGTTAAATTAACTAAAATTCATAGAGTTTTAAAATTTAAACAGTCTCCCTGGTTGAAACTGTACATACATCTAAATACAAAATTAAGTACGTTAGCAAAATCAGATTTTGAAAAAGATTTTTATAAATTAATGAATAATTCAGTCTTCGGTAAGACTATGGAGAATATTGATAAAAGGGTTAACGTAAAATTAGTTACACACTGGAAGAACCAGGGTAAAGCTTTAGGTGCTCAAGATCTAATCGCTAAACCACAATTTTAGTCTTTCAATATTTTCGGAAGACCTAGTTGCGGTTCAGTTCCGAAAAGTAATTTAATATATAACAAACCAATTTATTTAGGTTTTGTATTTTAGATATTTTGAAAACATTAATGTATGATTTTCATTATAACTATATGATTAAAAGTTTAGTAAAATCAAATTATTGTATACAGATATGGATAGTTTAATATATCATATATTTACAGATGATTTTACTCCGATATATAACCTGACCTTTCCTCATACTTTGATACCTCAGATTATGATAAATAATAATTTTTGAATATCCAAAATTAAATAAAAAGAAATTAGGTTTATTCAAAGATGAAAATAATGGTAAAATCATGAAAGAATTTGTAGGTTTACCTACGATCTAAAATGTAAGCTTTTAACTTAGAGAAGACTATAGCCAAGGCAAAAGGGGTAAATAAATGTATCACTAAAAAGGTGACAATGAATAGTTATAAGTCTTCTCTATGCTTAGATTTAAATCAATTAAGCACACAATTTTCACACAAAAATAAATAATATTGGTTTATCATATAATGACACAAAGAGGCATATTTTAGATAATAATATTGAAACATTAGCTTGGGGTCCTTATAAATTGCGCTAAGTGTTGATAGTTTTTACTTTTATGTCTGTGTGTAAATAAAATTTGTATTGATTGTAAAATTATCATAATACTATAATGTAGCGTAGAGTTTATTACATATTTAATTATTGTTTTTTTGTAAATATTTTAATATAATTGTTGTTTCTATTTGTGTGTGTGTACATTTGAGGTTGAGGTGATTGTAAAATTCTGATGTACTAATTGCGTCAGAAATAGTACTCGTATACAGATCATTCTGTTTTGTATAATTTTAGCAATATATATTAATTGTTTACACCAACACTTTCATTTTTATTTCATCCCCTAGAACTTTAGATGTGTGTAATCACTTTATCCATCCGTTTACTGCCTTGTGGCAGGACCATGGATATGGGAAGTCAAATTTTGTAACAAATTTCATAAAATCAGCTACAGAAATATGTAATTGTGATTTTAATCAGATCACATGCTAAAATCCATTTAACTTTGAAAACTATGGTATTAACTCTTTCAGCTTATATATTGATGGTCAACAAATACCTTCAAAGCTTTTTCAACCATCTTTAATAATACTATATTTACATCAGCATATCATTTCTATTCTCGGAACTGGTATTCACTTTCTTAATGAAGGAAATGGAATTTTATGAACAGTATGCCAAAGGTTACTGTCTATTAGCATTTGATTTAACTCCTGATTTATCAGCTAACTCATCAGCTCATTTGAATCTCATAAAGCATGGTAGTGTAAGATTAGAAGTACGATTTGAACTCACTAATACAAACAATTAATTTTATAGTTTATGCTGAGTTTGATAATATTATTGAAATAGATAAAAACAGAAATGTTACTGTAGACTATAGTAGTTAAGGTTATAATGTGAGTTGTGTGTTAGATTTATGTGTTATACATTTTGTGTGTAAGTAACTATGTGAAACATTATAAAATTAAATAAAACAAATTGTACGCATATATTATTTTTTTATTTTATAAACCCCTATTTAATCTTATACAAAACACTGTTCGAGTTTATATTTACATAAGCACCACTGACTAAACCACTGAACATGCTGCTGCTAGGATCATCATCATCTTCCCAATCTTTTAAACCACCACCACAATGGAAACACTTGCCCTGTCTACATGGCCAGTATAAAAGAAACCGGCTTCTGCAAGATCTCGGGCTTTTGTCGCATAACGAGAGGCCAGTCTTCGAAACTGAGCAACCGGCAAGATTTTGAACTGAAGATTGGATATTCAGCCTTGAGTACTGCATATTCTTCTTTTTCTTCTCCAATCAGCGTTGTAGTTTTGCCATTCAATGACGTATTCTGTACACGTATGCCAAACTCATCTCTTCCTTCTGTTTGTTTTCTCTCAGCAGCACAAGACGACAGCTCGTTGAATCCAATGAGTACACAGAAGTAATTTAAGTAAACAGAATCATATTCACTTATGATCAGCTAATGACTGTCATTGTTAAAAAAGTATTTTTTAACTTTTTCGCTTTCTGCTATTGTCTTTGTAATATTGTATACGAGGACGTTTGTGTTGTCGTAGATGCTATCCTTATTAGTCTTACATAATATTTAATCCTCGAAGCATGTTTCCAATTATCAGTAGTTGGAGTCTTCTTCATATCGTACATTTCAATTTTTATGAGATGCGTTGCTTGGTCTCCGCCGTCAGAATTAGTAGAAATGTATGATACACCATCTTTAGTGGCTCGTGCTTCGGTTGACGATAACAGCTTTCTCTTTTTTATTTTTTATTCAGCTTCAAAAAAATGATCAATCGATTGCGATTTTCTTTTTCCACCATCGCATGTGTTATTATTAATGACGATCTCATCACTCTTCTTGAGGGAGAGTGGCAGTAATATTGTTTATAGGTATTTTCATCAAAGCTGAATGATTTCTGCAACAACACATTTATCATGTTAATATCAATTTGTTTACACTTAATCACATACACACACACACACACACACACACACACACACACACACACACACACACACACACACGCACGTAAGAAAATACAGAAAGAAAAATAAGTTTGTCAATAGAATAAACACTTACGTCCATGACCATTGATGCAAGTAACACAAACGTAGTATTGGTAGATCCACTGTCAAACGACCACACTGACTCCATGACTGCAGCTGCTCGGTCTTATATAGCACCAGTCAGTTATATCTAATTTAAAGCATTTCCGCAGTGAAACTGATAGTAACTTTATTAGTCAACAAGCTTATCTCGCATTCTTTCATGTTGCGACTTGCAATACACCGATGACTCCTACAAATCATCACAAAAGAATGCGATTTAATATTTGCAAATCACTATAATTGATCATTCCTATTTTAAGAATTGAATAGATTGGTACTGTAACATCTACTAATAGCAGTAATATCAGGATACACTAGATGTACAACAACATCTGAAAAGATTCATCCCAGTCTAGAAAATAATGTTTATGCTGCTAATAGACTGCCCATGTATACCCAATGTACCAACGTGTATATAATATGTAATTTGATACAAATGATAAACCCGGATCACATTGATAGCTTTATATGTATATCGATACGAATGGCATCGGTCAATATTTTGATATATGGACGATCACCCGCACGATATCATCTAGAGTTTTAAAAGGAATTGTAAAAGATGGACTGGAATGTTGATAGGATTCAGAATAAGTGGACTTTCTTTTGTGGTGAATATTGCTTAATGTATTTGCTATATAAGTTTCAGGGATGTTCAATGCATAGTTTTACGAGCATATTTACAGGAACACACTGTACAACGATATTTTTTAGTGGATGAGATGTTTCGCTCCTATTTTATAGATAATAAGCACAACATTTTGGAAATAAAATTGTAACAAAATTAAGGAATGTGTTTTATTCATGATTCAGACTAGTGGTAGTTATGAAAAAAGAAGTATAATACAATGGCAATGATAAGCAGGGTGTACGAGTAAATAGACTATAAGAGCGGCAATGACGTTGTTCAAGGAACAATAGAAAAGAGGAAAGGCTGAACAATGGAACGTTAATGAGGGTGCAGGCCCACCAGATATCAATTAGATATTAGTTAATTGATGTGCACATCTCCGAACCGCGCATCCTACGTAAAACGGACCGCAGATTCGTGATCAGAGCATGCCAAGACCTTTATTTTTTAGGATCCGTCGACCTACCGTCAGCCGATGAGGGCTGAGGATGGGAGTTGTACCAGTTTCTGACCAGTGAGCCAGAACTGGTACAAACTATCTACTTTCAGACATTCAACAAGATATGAAGAGGGCTGTGTTTGACAGAATAACGAGAGTAATTGTTACATTGTTTGGAAGCAGATCAATAACGCCTGGTGCTGTAATGCCTTGTATTTGTAAACACAGTTAAGGAATAGATACAGGGAAGATATTACATAATATAATTATCATCGTAGTAGACTAGTGTGGGACTGTAAGGCGGTAATAACTTAAATGTAATATAGGAATTTAACTCGCTAATTTCCAGGAATTTATCTAACTAATCCCTAAATTTAGTTTTTCGATTTCGTAAAGGAATTTACAACCAGATGCCTGACAAAGTGAAAAAATTTACGTTCGAAATCATTCCTGCGCTTCTCGATCGCATTACTTTAGTAGTCGTTGGTTCATTTTGAAACAGCCAAACCGTCGTTTGTTGCTTTGTTTTTGGATCATGATGATATGTGACGAGCCTGCTTCAAAGTATCTAACTTACGGCACCTCCACCTCACGTATTCACAAGGCCTGTTCCTGAGCATCGGTGAGGTTGTGTGGCACCCAATTCAAAACCATTCTCCTCGCGTGTAAGTGTTCGTGTACAATATAGAACTCTTTCCAACCAAATCGATAATCGAAAACACAACCCCAAACTTGGGGTGGATTGCAGCACTAACATCAACGAAAGAGGTGAGTTACTTTATGATTTTCTCATCTCTAATCGCCTGGTGTTTAAACTTGGGCTGTACACCAAGCTTTGTAACGCATGCTAGGCAAGAATTGTTAAATATAACTTTTGCTACTAATAATAATATATCCAGGCGGCTAACTGACTCATATGTTAGTAGTGATAACTCGATGTCTGATTACAAACCCATTAGGTTTGTGATAAGAGCATTATCAACTTATGACTATCAATCTATATCTAATCTACAAATCTATATCTATACATATAATAACTCTGTAGAAAAGACGTGTCTGTAATTCTAATATATTCTTTAAAAAACAAGTCCAGGGACTAAATAAAAGGTTCTGAAGCCAAATTAGTGGTTTTTAGAATTTTTGTCTGTCTGTCTGTGTATTCCGGATTCACGCAAAAACTACTGGACCGATTTACATGAAATTTTGTATATAGGTAGTTAGTAACACGGGACAATGGGATGACGGGTATATTTTTTCAAATAAATACCATATTTATAAATAAAGTTTAAAATATAGTTATAACCTTGGTAAAATATTTTGAAGCAACACCGATTTAGTTATCAAAACAGCGCCATCTATCATCAAATGGAAGAAGTAGTGTATTTTGTTTCAGTTACCAACTAAAAATTAAATAATATAAATAACTTACATTTATACGTTTAAATAATTAGATTTTGAAATTATTTAATAATTCTAACGTTTAGTTTTATATTATTTTGTTATTTTATTTTAAAAGTGTAATAATTTCAATAGATAATAGTGACGTCTATCAAAAATATGAAAATTGATAAGGTTTTATTTCAATTACTAATCTATATGTAAACTGATGCAGTGAAAACGATTTTGATTTTATTTGATTTTTTGATGGTCTGTCTGCAATTATTGCGAAATTTTGATTATCATTATAGTTTTATTAAAGATATTTTCATATATGTCGTGGCCAGATCGTAGAATTGATCATACGAGTATATCATAAAGTAGTCTATCATTTCGTGAAATGGTGTAGTCATTTCATGATATTTAACACTGTTTGTTGATCATGTCATGATATAGCTTGACCAAATCAATGAATAAAAGTCGTTTGAAGATATTAATAACCAAACACAACGTTGCTATTTCATGATAATGGTCATATGACGATATCATTAAATCGTTTTTCACTAGCGGCGCTGATAGCGTTTTTTACTAGAAACAGAACTTTTAACAGAATTGACATCACTTAATGCCTTATTGATATAATAAATTAATGTTCGCTTCTATCGCTGATATTGCTAGATAGTAGTTGTGGCTTTCATTATTTCATCTAATAATAGCGTCATCTACTTACTTCTAAATAAACTAAAATGGTAAGTCACTGATAAAATTAAATAATAGAATGCTACTGAATATATGATGTAAATAATTTAAAATTCGTTCGTAGCATCGTTGGATGTGTATTACTAGGTAGACGTGGTCAACAATCATACAAAAACTTAGTTTCAGATTTATGAATTATATTTAAACAAATACGAGGGCCGTGTAGCTCGCCGTGAGATTTTATCATGGCACGGATTTCATCATGGCATCTGTTATAGAAAATTTTACGTGCTGACTTAACACGTGTCCGTAAAAGTGGTGAAGAATAACTTCATGGGAAACCTAGATGTCTGAGTAATTAAAATAGTCGTAGAGATGAAAACCGTTAATATGCATTAAAGCATTGCAGCATACTCTATTTTTGCCCAAAAACACCATAGGTAATGAGGAGCCTCTGCACAGTAGTGAGACGTATATTAGGTGCTACTTTTTACTTTACCTTTAATGAGACTTATAAATCAGTTTGTAATTTAAGATAGCCATATTTTCAGACATATTAAGATATTTGTGACAGTCCTGGTTTCATAGCTCATATGAGTATATGTAAATGAACAGGCTCTTGCGGAAAAATACTAAAGAAAGCAGATTTTACTTCAACAAAGGGTCATTTTATTTTACTTATAAAAGTGGTAATCAAACTGATTAAAACTTAAATTTCATGGTACGCAAGCATTATTATATATTTAGCATATATCTTAATTGCAATTTGAAGTGTCGATTTACGTTCTCGGCGGTGAAGGAAAACCTGCATATCTGAGAAGTTTCCCAGTTGAGGTCATCCCATGTTGGAATCAGCGCAGCGAACCCTTTTGGCCAATACTCTCTGCGGCCTATGCCCAGTAGTGACATGTATGTAAGTTGCTACTTTTTACTTTTCATGGGGCAAAATATATAGTTTTATTTCATTCATATTTTCGGTATGTTACTATTTTGTTTTCATTCTACCGTAAATATTATAGGGCAAAGATGAGTAGAACTCATTATCGTCAGCCTATCAAAAGTCCACTGAAATGAACATAGGCCTCTATAAATTGTCAAGTAGCTGGATATTTGGTATAGTTGCCACGCTTGGTAGGCGGGTTGGCAACCGCAGCTATTATTATTTTGATCTGTTGTCAGAAGATGATGCTGCCCATCTCCTGTTTGTTTTCTATGTCGCCTCTACGACGGGACGATATGAGGTGGCGGACTTCTTCACCACCACAACAACGCGAACATTTTTCTACTCCCGTTCATGAGTGTAGTGCTTCCCACGTTCACTGTGAATAAAATTTATAAGGAATAAAACTAATTTTAAGGATTTTATCGCGTTTAATTTTACCTTTTTTTAATTCCCTGTGTTTTGGGCACTTTACAGCACCCATGGTCATGGGAGGACTGAGGTGTTTGACGACCTGATGTCATAGTTAGAATAGAATAGAATAAATGCAGTAGTATGCTTGGGTTTGAATTATTTTTTTAAATTATTGGGTCCTTAGCATATGGTAGCACTCAGCCATCTTCCCTATTAAAATTAGGATGTTTTTTAATTTCAACAGACTCGCGAACCATCATTGGTAGGAATCTGTGTTCTATTGCAAGGATTTGTTGTCTATCAGATCCGATATAATGGTTGGGACGATACTAAACATGTTGACATACTTTAGACTTCGTCGAAAGAGAGTCGTTTAGAGCGTCGGTGCTTCACATCAACGATATGTTCTTTTACGCGGGTTTTTATGGAACTTTGTGACATTAGTTTTATTCCATGTGTAGTATGTACATTATTATTGAACTGCATTTATGAAATTTTGAAGTCTACTCGAACGTAAAAAAAATATCTACATCTATTTTATGATACTAATCTATATTAAATAGGACCAATGATATGAATTAAATATTTCAAATAAACATTATACCGTAAATTGATAGAAGAACATGAAATTCATCATTATTTTATAAAAACTAAATTGATTTTAATTATGAATGAATGTAAAGAGTTAAATGGAAATATTAATAATAAATTTTGATTCCAAGACAATTTACCTTTCTTCTGGATACATCGGAAGACACACCCGATATAAAAAAATAGTAGGTGTTTCTAGACATATACATATATGTACGTGTTCCTGTAGCTATTATATCTGTGCCAAATACAAATCATCTACGTCTAATAGTCTTTTAGAATTCAAAAAAAATCTTTGACAGACATAGAGACACAGACACCGAGGTGACTCTAAAAGTAATCGAATTTTGCTAAATTTGGCACGGAAAAGCATTTAATGATGTTTCTAAATTCAAGTTAATTGAATAGTTATTATAAAATAGAATTTATTTTAAATTAATTAATTATAAAATATTATAAATTAGAATAATTATAATAAAATCCTAAATGTTTACAAAAGAAGAATCATTAAATAAATTTCAAAGAGAGCTTAAAAATATTTAATTGAAAAAGTTTCTATTCGTTGTCGGAGTTTTCGGTGAAAAATAATAATTGTTTAATTGAATATAGACATATATTATACTTTTTATTAACATGGTATTAAAAATTATTGCAAATGTTTATTAAACCTAAAAGTAATGTTTAGTTTAAGTAAATAAAATTAGTAATTTTCTTTTAAATCAATTAAATCAAATTGATATATAATGTTGCTATGCCCTATCAGGGCTCATGTTTGGCTCTATTATATCCAACATAAGAACTATTTATGTAACCACATGAACGCAATAAAATGTTTGAGTTTGAGTTTGAGTTTTGAAGTTCACGCGAGCGAAGCCGCAGGTAAATATAGTCTACAATGTGTGAATGTGAATCTTTATGAACGTTATTCTTCTATTCTCTTAATTTAGTATTTTTACTACTAGCACAACGCTAATTCTTCCGTAATAGCCGTCAAAAGGCAACCACTTCTTTCTTCTTCTCAAAGTTAGTCAGCCGTGCTGAAATTTGTTTCACCAGCGGATATCGTATTTTCTATATAAATTATATCTGGTCAGTGTCGGTGTTGCATACGAAGAAGAAACGTTTTTACACTTACACTTTCTGCGTGGCCTGTCGTCGTTATAAAAACACCCAAGTAACTGATATATTTTTGGTATAATCATGATTTTTCGACAAATCGTAACCATATGTACCCGTTCGTATTTATCCTTTAAAAGTTAACGTTGAAGTATTGTAATGTCCAAAAGCAGACGATATCATAAAACCTGGATCCGATAGGCGGCACTGTAGTTGAGCTATAAATATACTCGTATTTTTGATTTTATTAACGCTGTAGGAATACATGAGTGAATTTAGAATGAAACTCATAATAGTAGAGAAGCCGAATAGGGGGTTTTGGGATTTACTAAAGCCCGACAAATTAATATAAGGGGGATACCGTGCACCCTGTTGAGTACCCCCGGCATATATAGGAGAGTCTTTTATGTAGGGCCGTGCGTCTAGCCCCATTAGTTAGACATGATGGTCATTTCGCGTTCGATGATTCAGAATAGGCCGAATGCATAGTAGACAGCATCGAGACCCAATACTCTTAGCACTCTGCCTGTCTATCCTGTCACATGAATAAGGTGGACGAGGAAGCGGCAAATTTATCCGCCATGACACCAACGGATGATCCTATCCCCACAGTTACCATCAGGTTAAATCCATCGTCAAAAATCTCAAACCCCGGAAAGAGCGAGGCGCTGACGGTATTAATAATAAGGTGTTTAAAGCCTTCCCCTCTAAATTGATCTGCCTTTTAGTGGCTATCTTCAATGTGTTATTATCCAACTGCATCTTCCCAGATATATGAAAAAACGCAGACATCATCGGTTTTATAAAGTGAACAAACCGAGAGATAGGGCATCTTTGTTGCCATGGGGAAAATCTATGAGCGCATCATCCTCAGCCGGCTGAAGGACGTTGTGCTAGATAAAACCTGATTCCCATCTAGCAGTTTGGTTTTGAGCCAAACACTCTTGTGCACCGCCTCACGTAGCACATCTTAGATTATGACACTAAGTCGAATAAGCGCACTGCATATGCCGTTGGTCTATTCTTCGATGTGACTAAAGCTTTTGACAAGGTCTGGCACAATGGGTTAGTTTACAAACTTCTCCATAGGGTGCTGACAAGACTTGTCAAAATCTTACAAGACCTCCATAGCCCAGGATTATAAGCTCAAATGGCAATGGGCCATATAGCTCGAAGAACCGACAACCGATGGGGACGAAAGGTTCTCGAGTGGCAGCTCGTATCGGTAGGCGAAGTGTGAGGCCTATGATCAGCAGTGGACTTGTGATGATGATGATGATGATGACTAATATATATTATAATTAAAAAATTGCATGCTATTTTCTGTGCGTTTTATTTGACAGAATTAAGTGATTAAAAAATCATGAATATTTGATTTTGAAATATTCAGATTAAGAAAATCCTTCCTGATAGTCGTGAAACGCTCCCGAAAACGAAGACAGACGACAGTACTAACTATATCTTAGATGATGGGTGAAATATAAAATCGATCCTGATGAAAAAAAAATCATCTTTTCACAACGTTTTATTAGCTTTATTCACGCTCCATCGTGTTAGTATAAATCGTTAATTTCATTAAAATAAAACATGAAAATACTTAAACATTAAAGCAGCAATGGAATTTAAAATAAATAAACCATAAAATCAGCTGACTAGGGTCAATATCCGCGTCGAAGCCAAACTCAACGTCACGTAAAAAGAACGCTGAGCGATAGTGGAGGGGGTGTGTCTGCGCATGGGTACAGTCGCGTTCTAAAGTACTACATGGTACTAGGCTGTTGTTTTATAATATTATAATAGTAATTAATGGTTTTATTGTAGAATCATAATAGTTACTTTACTAGCTTCTTAGAACTTTGGAAGAGGTTGAAATTCAAAATGGATAATGTTTGCTTGAGCATTATTTTTATTTTATCGTAAAATAAAGTAGTTTGTAACAAGAAAACTTTGCTTAAGAGTGACACGCTGTCCATTATACCATTGGAACATGGAACATGGAAGCCAAATGTCGATAGTGTATTGGTGTTACTGGATGCTACTTCATCATCACTCATCAGAATCATCATCATCAATGCGAATGATAAATGTTTCCGTCATCAGGTTGACCACATGGTAATTTTTTCGGTATTCTTCCTCAATACATTTAACTTTACTGCACAATTTTCCCATTCACCTTCTATTTACCTTTTCGTTCACTAGTTCAGTCATAAAACAATAGATATAAATAATTTTTCTTTCCTTCCTTTTTAAAACCATCGTCGCGCGTCGTGCAAAAGCTGTGTGTGCGACTGTACATTGAAACATCGCTTTTTCAAAGCGCGGGAAGAATGAGGAACCAATAGCGTGCGCGCACAGTAATACTGGCGAGCATTCCCCGTCGCGCCCCTTCGTACCACGCGCTGCCGCCGCCCGGCCGACTGTGTGTTACTCCGTCAGCATCAACATATAAATTCCCAAATTTACCTACTAAGATTTGTTTGCAAGCGACATAAGAATTAGAGGCGGCAATTACAATAAAACTTGCAAGTAATTTTTAATAGTTTTGACGTACCTCTTTTCAAATCAAAGTATTGGATGGATTAAAAACGGAAAGTCAATAAAAGTAAAGTAAAATAATTATTTTTTAGATTAATTACCTGTCGATCATAATTGCAATTGATTTTAACTATTAAATTATTCAATACAAAATCAAAGATAACCAAACCCAAGTAAGTACGTTTATTAATTTCAATATCATTTTTGTAGTAACGAACTGCTTGTTTCGTCAGGGTACAATTGATTGTCTAATTGTATTAAAAAAATTACAACTATAACTTCTAAATTCCATATGAAAGAGTAGTCGTAGGGATCATATGGAAACTAAACTATAAAATAAAAGTTGGCAATGTCATAACATTTGACGGTCTGTGGGAATGTTCAAAGTGTAGGCTTCAGTTTTGGCAGGATTAATTATTGATTTTAGTTTTTGAGACAGTTCCGTGTTGACTTTGGACACGCATGCGCAAGCGACAGTTCAATTGTTTTTTATTAAATTCTTATTGTTATTACTTGGTATTACCTACTTGTTATTACGTGTTATTCTTGTTGTTACGTTTTGTGTTTCTTTTTGTTTTAATAATGCCTAACGCGTACGGTTATAGTGCTCGTGAATACGGCAACATGTTAATGTGCCTTGGAGAAGCTCATGGAATGCTTCGCGTGCATGCAATTTGAGAAATTCCCGACCGCTCGACACAGCTGACTCTCGTCTGATAACAGCATTTCAGCGAGTGTTGGAAAATCGGCCCATTGCTCCAGTAGCGGCAGGAGGTGGAAGTCAAATGACTGTTCACTCCGAGGAGCGCATTTTAGATGTCGTTCGCCGGTATCCGAACCTAGGTACACGAAGTATCGCTAAATTGTTAAGACGTCGGGATGGAACAAATGTGTCATACTGTTCAGTTCACAAAGTGTTAAAGCGTAACCGAATGCGGCCATAAAGTGCACAAGTGCAAGCTTTAGTTCCCGGCGATCACGACCGCCGACGAGTTTTCTGCCGTTGGTTATTAGACCAACAACAACGTGTGCCTGGTTCCATTGAGCGTTATCTGGACGGACGAGTCGACATTTACCAGAAACGGCATGTGGGACCGAAGAAATACACGTGTATTCAGAGGTTAACCCGTACGCTGTTCGACAAACCGGGCACCAAACCCGATGGTCGGTTAACGTATGGGCAGGTTTATTTAAGGATCGCATACTGGGACCAGTGTTTCTGCCACAGCGACTTAACGGACAGGGATACCTAAACTTTATAAATGAACAGTTGGTTGACATTTTAGACGACCTATCGTTGGATGAATATCGCCGTACATGGTTCCAGCATGATGGTGCACCTCCACATGTCGTGAGGTTCGTCCGTGAGCGCCTTACCGAATTATTTGATGATCGCTGGATTGGCAGACTAGACCGCACGCCACCTCGCTCACCAGATCTGACCCCGTTAGACTTCTTTCTGGGGTGAAAGAAAGGGTTTTAATCGTGAGTGTGATAGTGCTGACGAAATGCGCCAAAGGATCGTGGATGTTTTCGACAAACTACGTGCGGACTGTGTCGAAGACCACACGATAATGCCCGCCTGCATGAGGAGACGCAACACCGAGCCCACATCTGCCTCGAAATGAATGGAGCACAATTTGAGCCGCATCTCATAAGACCACGGAGGATTTAGAGCGGTAAGCTGTTTCATACCTATTTTTTTAAATAACTTGGTACTGAACTGATCTGAATAGGTACATAACTGAATACATCAGAATAATAAACATACCTACACGATGAATAAAAACGCATAACTCTAACCTTGTTAACTTTTCATTTAAGTATTTTTTCATTAGGGGAATCGAACCAGTTATTTGGTTTATTTAACCTGTGAATTTGAATTAAAGTGGCTACGTGACAAGCACAGTGGCAAAATAGTAGGTTAAGTAGATAAGTTAGGTATTTAGACAAGTGTTGTAAATTATTATGTATTGTGGTACCATCGTTAGTTACGGGCCGCGCGAATTCGGCGTTCGCGCGTACATGACTTCCCTAGTCAGCTGATTGTAATTCAGTAATTCCACTGCTGCTTTTATGTTTAAGTATTTTCATGTTTTATTTTAATGAAATTAACGTTTTATTTAACACGATGATTTATACTAACACGATGGAGCGTGAATAAAGCTAATAAAACGTTGTGAAAAGATGAATTTTTTTTCATCAGGATCGATTTTATATTTCACCCATCATCTAAGATATAGTTAGTACTGTCGTCTGTCTTCGTTTTCGGGAGCGTTTCAAAAATACCCTGTATAATAATCTGACACGCTCTAGTATTTGAAAATGGTGATTTTTTTGCATTTTTAAAAAGCCGCCGCAATCTTATGTGTGTAAGATATATAATAAAACCAGAAGATGATGAAGATGATATTGTTGCGCGCCACTATTAATGGTTTATACATGGCAACACTAGTTACCACTAGCGCCCTCTAGTATCGAGTAGCAGAACTAGGAGAGTCAAGATCCTTCTAGAAATTTCGGGACCGATATGTACTCGAACATTCTAGATGTTTCTACAGTAGAAGGTTCTGGAAACTATCTGAGGCCCTATATAAGGCCGGTATAGACCGCGACCGAGTCAGTATTGAATTGGCGATACCAGCGAAGACTTCGAAGCGATACAACTACGAACTTAAGCGATCCGTAGTAAAATTGTGTTTTGTTATTAGTGTGGTTTTAAGTTGTAATTAGTGTTGTGTAATTAAAGTGTCAATTTTGGTAATTCACTCGGCAGTTTTTAATTGTCTCGAACCCCAAGCTCGTAACAATATTATTTATTGTCCACACATCTTTTTATCCAATTGACAATATTTAAAAGAGCTATAAATTAACAATTACAAATACGTCGAACTGTCGTGCTAAAATATACTGCGCAGTCTGAACTTTTAAACAATATACCGGACTGCTCAAACTTCTTCGAGCTATTATTAGATTGCGTCCGCTTCGTTCGAAACGGAAAACAATACAAGTCTTTGAAAAGTGCTAAATGTAAAGATAATATTACAATGCTAAACAATTTATAAAATGAAATATATCAAATCTAACAATCATTATTCTGACTGATGCCTGTCCTCAGGCATTAAATTCCAGTATGACGTAAATACAATTTGAGAATAAATTGTTTTGAAATAATAAAGTAAAATAATATCAATATGGATCTTGTGTTATTGACAATATGTAAATTTCGATTTTTTTTTGATAAATAAAACAATAAAGGGTACTTCACTCAAAACAATAAAACAACTTAATTATTAACTTAGTAGTAATAGAAACAAGATAAATACTTTCATTATTTTGAATTGTGAATCATATTCGGCCATTGACATAAAAGAATGTCCGCATTCTCCTCTTTATTCAGAATTATACAACGCGCTTATCATCATCATCATCATCATTACAGCCCTCACAAGTCCACTGCTGAACATAGGCCTCCCCAAGGAATGCCACAAAGCACGGTCCTGAGCCACCCGCATCCATCGACTTCCTGCATGTCTTACCAGGTCGTCACCCATCTAGTGGGGACGCCCTACACTTCGTCCGCCGGTACGAGGCCGCCACCGAGAACCTTTTTCCCCATCGGTTGTCGGTTCTTCGAGCTATATGGCCAGCCCATTGCCACTTCAGCTTACTAATCTGTTGGGCTATGTCGGTCACTCTGGTTCTACTGCGGATATCCTCATTTCTAAGTTTATCACGCAGTGAGACCCGAGCATAGCTCTCCATAGCTCGCTGAGCGACCTTGAGCTTCCTCATCCGGCCAGCAGTGAAGGACCACGTCTCAGTTCCGTAGGTCATCACTGGCAACACGCACTGGTTGTACAGCCTCGTTTTCAAGTTTTGAGGTATACCTGACGAGAAGATGTGCCGTAATTTCGAACGCTGCCCAGCCGAGTTGAATCCGTCGATTGACCTCTCGGTCGAAGTTGGACTTACCTAGTCGGACTATTTGTCCCAGGTAAACATATTCGTCAACAACTTCGAGCTTAGTGCTCCCAACAACTACCGGCATAGGTGTGACATGGACATTAAACATGATCTTTGTTTTGTCCATGTTCATCTTAAGACCTATCCGTTGGGAGGCACTATTGAGGTCATTGAGCATAGTGCTTAGGTCCTCCAGCGATTCTGCCATAAGGACTATATCGTCGGCAAATCGAAGGTGAGTGATGTACTCGCCATTGATGTTAATGCCGTATCCTTTCCAGTCCAGAAGCTTGAAAACGTCTTCCAATGCAGCGGTGAAGAGTTTCGGGATATAACGTCACCCTGTCTTACACCTCTCTGCAGTTGGATAGGTTTTGTACTCTGGTTCTGTACTCGGATAGCCATCGTAGCCCTACTGTACAAGCACTTCAACACTTCGATATACCGACAGTCAACTTGGCACCGCTGAAGGGACTCGCAGCACCGCCCAAATTTCGACGGAATCAAAGGCTTTCTACAGTCCACATACGCCAGACATAGTGGCAAATTGTACCCGGACTTCTGTACAATTTGCCGAAGGGTATGTATGTGGTCTATGGTGCTAAAGCCTTTTCGGAAACCGGCTTGTTCGGGAGGCTGGAAGTCGTCGAGTCTGCGTGCGAGACGATTCGTAATGACTCGAAAACAGCACGTAGACGCGGCTTAGAAGGAAATCGGTCTGTAGTTCTTCAAGAGAGCGTTGTCGCCTTCTTGAAGAACAAGACCACCGCACTTCTGCTCCACGCCTCCGGTGTAGTGCCACCATGTAGGACGGAATTAAAGAGCTTCTGAAGGGCTTCAAGTACCGGTTTTCCACCCGCTTTCAGAAGCTCCGCCGTAATTCCATCCTCGCCTGGGGCCTTGCCGTTTTAAGGTGCTGGAGAGCCATTCTAATCTCGCTCAGACTGACGTCCGGATATCATCGGAATAGTGTCGGATAAGACTCGCTCTTGGATCGTTACTCACACTTGCGTGTGGCTCCAACGATGATGTGTACAGCTGCCCATAGAACCTCTCAATCTCCTCAAAATCTCAGGTGTCCGGAAACGACGCTGCCACACTCGGTCTTCAGCTTCAACAGTTGGCTCTTTCTGGCAGACAGATCTCTGGCAAAGACTTTGGAGCCCTGGTTCCGCTCGATCGCTTCTTCAATACGAGCTGTATTGAAGTTGCACAAATCCCGCCACATTTGGAGATCTGTCTGTTCAGTTGCCTGTATGCTATCAAATCTACTGAAGATTGCAGCTTCATTTCCCGTCTAACAGCCATGAGATTAAGAGTGTGATCGGAGAGTTTTTGTGTTCTTCTGCGGCGGGTCTACAAAACTTAGCTCCGACCGCATGGACAGTTTCCACGAGCTTGTCATTCATCTCGTCCACTGCATTGCAATCTTCTAGGCACTGAAAACGGTTTTGTAACTCGAGCTGAAAGGTTTCGGGACTTTGGATTAGAGCACGAGGGGACGGAGCGTTGACTTCATTAGACGACACCTCCAACTTAACGTTTAGGTTCAGTGTGCCTCTAACCATTCGGTGATCGCTACCAGTTTTCACCCTCGCGATCACTGAGACATCACTGAACAGTTGGCGTCTGTCGTCATAATGAAGTCAATCCATTTTTGTCGAACCGTCGGGGCTCGACCAGGTCCATTTCCTGTGGGGCCGCTTCTGGAAGAAAGAGTTCATCATAAAGAGTCCCTCTTTCTCCATGAAGTCGGCCAGCTGCTGGCCCCTTGGGTTCCTGTTGCCTAGTCCGAATTTCCCTACTTTCAGCTCACCGTTCTCTCTTGTGCCTAGCTTTGCGTTGAAGTCTCCATTAACACCGTATAGTGGGTTTTAGAGAATGCATGGCTCTAGAGATATCCTTTCTTACATTTCTATCATCGGTGCAACAGTAAACCTGTATGACCTTCAGCGAATACCGTTTGGTGATTCTGAGTATAAGGTACGCAACCTCGTCGACACACTCCCACTTTACAACGTTGTTAACGAGAGACTTGTGGACGATAAATCCGACACCTCCTTGGGATAGATGGTCGCCCTCCCGGTGATAGAACAAGTTGCCGGATTCGAGGATTACCGTGTCCTCTCTTCGGACCTCGGATAATCCTATAATATTCCAGCGCAACTTTTCTATCTCTTCTTCCAGCCCAGGATTTTCTCGTCAGTCCTCAGGGTGCGTGCGTTATAAGTTGCCAGGTCGAGTCGTCGTGGTGGCAACCGAACCTCCACCGGAGATTTTAACCCCTCGCCCCGCCGTTACCATGGTCGCCACCGCAGCAGGAATAGGGCCGCCGAAGTGGAGCCGCCGGGGACTGGGGCCGTCTCTTCGTAACTTTCTTCATTGGGGATATTGCCGTAGTTGCCACGCTTGGCGAGCGGGTTGGCAACCGCAGTTTTTATTGTTAATTGCTGTTATCAGAAAGATGCTGCTGCCCATCTTCTGCCTCAGTTTCCTCTGTCGCCTCTTACGACACCCACGGGAAGATATGGGGTAGTGGTATTCTAACCCGCCACTACACGGGAACGCGCTTATAATCAAACACTTTACACACGAAAACACTACACTTGGAGCACAAACAGACACCGAAAATACATGTGTAGATGACCTCACGCAGGGCGCGTGCAGATAAAGCACGCATACAAGACGTGCGGTGGTCAGCACGTGCGCACAGAGTACGCGCACACAGAGCACGCGCACATAGGGCACGCGCACACAGGGCACGCGCAAACAGGCACGCGCTCACGGGGCGCCTGCTGTTAACGCAAGCACACACAGGGCGCTAGCAACTGGAACGTACACACGCAGGACTCTTCCAGATAAAGCATGTACACACAGGGCACATGCCGGTAAATTTAGCACACACCGGGCGCTTACGGGTAAATTGTACGCACACAGGGCGTTTTCGGTGCAAGGACACCGGGAGCATGGAGATAGGTTATACGCACAGGGCGCTTTATAGTGAATCAGCGCACACAGGGCGCTTGTATGTAAATTATACGCACACAGGGCGCTTGCAGATGCTTACGCACACAGGGCGCTTGCAGATAAAGCTTACGCACACAGGGCGTCAGAGATAAAGCATGCACAGGGCGCTTTTAGGTGAGGCCAGCACGCGCGCTTTGTTGTAATTACATGCACACAGGGCATGCATCGTTTTCTCCTGTCCACAGCCCACACCAGGAGCTGCAGTTTTGTCTTCCACTGTCAGATGTATACGACGATGGGGAAATGGGAGAAGTGTTATAATTAATGTCTGGTTTAAGGAAAAGTGAGAGGGAGAAAATAAAGTTTTTTTTTAATCGCTTTGTGCATAGTCAGTTTCAGTTTCTGTATCATAAGTCTCTTTCCTGCACTTAATCTTATCCATGGTTTTAATTTGTCAACTGAATATATATATTTTTATATGATTGCTGGAAAATCCACTTATACTGCTAATTTCATATCTATCATTGTCAAGAACTGCAGTTATTTTTATAGTCCACTAAATGAGGACAATTTATTACTAGTTCTGATATTTCGATTGGATTTCATTGCCATTACAAGACCTCCTATCTTGTTTACGGAGAGCGCAATTTTTGTCAAATCTAGTTTTCATACTTCTATTTGCTTTTCAATGCGTTCTGTAGCTTGCCTGAATTTATTTAAGTTATCACATGCTAATCGATATTTTAAAATCCAGAGATGACTTTCAGGCAAATTAGTTGTATTTGTACAAAAGAGTACTTGTGCAGGTGACTTGCCGATGCTTTTATTTAAAGTATTATTTAGCCCATTGAATTTTATTCAGCTCTGCATTCCAGATTCGGTCTTCTTTATCAACATTCAAAGCCGTAAGAGAGTTTAATATTGAACGATTATATCTCTCAATCTGACCATTAGGCGTGGTGTCGCCACGGCGTTTTAATATGTTTTATTTGATAGACTCTAAGAATTTTTTAAATTCATCTAACGGAAAACTCGTTCCTGATCTGAGATGACAATTTTGGTGAACTAAAAAGTCCAATGAAATCGCATAACCTGGACCGTTGTTTTATTTGTATTTCTTACTGCCCTTAATACAATGAACTTCGTAAAGCATCTATGATTCCTAATATATGTAAGGCCATTCTTGCTTCAATTGAATGGTCCCAAATGGTCTATATGGACACACTAAATGGCACGTTAGGTTTTCTAATTGGATGGAGGAATCTTATTTCTTGCCGCTTGGTTGTTTTTGAATAACCACATGGAATACACGCCCGAACATATTTCCGAACATATTGTGTCATTCGAGGAAACCAGTAATCTCGCCTCATTTTCTCTAAAGTTTTCCAGCGAAAATGTCCACTTTCATCATGACATAAATGACACACCATTTCAATTCTGCACCTACTTTCCTATATATTTTGCCGTCTTAATTCATAATTATTTCTTATGTCTTTAGCCTCCATGCAATTTCGATCAAGCATACACTTTATGAATTAATTAGGGTCACTAAGTTGAACCGCTAGTAGCGAAGGGCCTTGTTCATGTGTCACTTTTAAAACGTTTAGATCAACGTACTCATCATTTGCGATCGGATTACGACTTAGACCGTCTGTATGTTTCATTTGTGCTCCAGGTCTATATTCAACAGAAAAATCGTAATCTTGTACTAATAACCACCAACGAGCTATCCTTGGAATTAAATCATGTTTTGTAGCGTAGTTCTCAAGGCATTACAATCAGTTATGACTTTACATTTTATTCCCAAAAATACACACGAAAGCGACTTAGAGATGACACTACAGCCAAGGTTTCTAGTTCAAAAGAGTAAGTGTTGTTCTTCAGCCGTGGTTTGCCTACTAAAATATGCAACGGTATGAAGAGGGAAACTTCTTTTCTCTCTGTAATAAAACACCGCCAATTCCTAATTGGCTAGCATCAGTATGGAGCTCAGTTAAGTAGTTTGGGTTGTATATAATGAGAACTGGTCTGGATGTAAGAATTTGTTTGAATTTTACAAATGAATTAATTTCTTTACCCATACCCATGTCTGTCCTGATTTGTTAATAAAGTTAATGGTTTGGCAACAGTTGCAAAGTTTTTAACAAAGTGCTAAAAAAACTTGCCAAGTCAATAAATTGTCGAACTTCGTGGACATTTTTAGCGTCGGAAAATTAGCAACAGCCTCAATTTTTTGCGACCAGGCCGTACACCGTCTGATGAAATTTCAAAACCTAGATATTCTATTTTACGTTTAAAGAAATGACATTTTTTAGATTAAGTGTTAAATTGCCTCCTGCAACAAGTTCAAAATTTGTAGGAGTTTTTCCATACCTGAGAGATATAGATTTTGATCCTATGACTATATCATCATACATATAAGCAACCACCCGGAATTTTTTCCTTTGATAAAAGATTATGCACCATTCGTTGAAAACAGCAGGGCGTTGGTAAGACCAAATGGCATTCTATTGTATTCGAAATGACCATCTGGAGTAATAAAGGCCGTAAGATGTTTAGACTCTTCTGCCATGGGAATTTGGTGATATCCTTGAGTCAAATCTAATCGTGAAAATTCTTGGCCATACAGATTGTCAATTTGATCATCTATTAATGGCATTGGATACTTTCCTTAGTAGTCTTACGATTTAACGCTCTGTAATCGACGCAAAGTCTAGTTTCGCCATTCTTTTTGTAACGAGGATTATTGGACTTGGGTAGTCGGACTTGGAGTGTCTTATAATACGATGTTCTAGAAGTTCGTCTATAATATGTTTAAGTTTCTGCCGTTCAGATAAGGACAATCTGTGGGGTCTATAAGGACTGGGTAGTATCGGTTTTATGTATTTCAGTAAGTGTGGATGCTCTTCTAATTCTTTTTGACCTTTTGAATTTGTGACCTTTCCAAGGCCTTCGACTGTGTTCACCATGAGACATTAATCAGAAGCTACACTATGATGTCAAGAACACAGCGCTTAAACTTATTATTTCATATTTAAGTAATAGAATGCAGAAAGTTATTATCAATGGTAAAAGTTCTTCCGGTCACCTGTACTAATGGTGTCCTCAGGCTCGATTCTCGCCCATTCCTATTTCTAGTATATATTAATGACTTACCTTCCTTTTGGGATAATCATGATATAGTATTATTTGCTGATGATACTTCCTTGATTTTTAACTTAAACGTCAATCATTTAAATGTGACGAAGTGAATAATGCTATATCAAAATTAGTGCATTGGTTTAACGTTAATAATCTACATTTAAACGGAAATAAAACTAAATGTATTAAATTTACAACAACGAATGTAAAAATCTGGGTACCAATGTGTTTTTAAATGGGAAGAACTGAGCCCTGTTGAATCCACTGTTTTTCTTGGCATCACTCGACGCAAAGCTTCAGTGGGGCCCCATATATCCAAACTAGCAAGCAGACTAAGTTCTGCAGCCTATGCAAAAAAAAGATTAGAGGTCTCACTAGTGTCGAGACAGCTAGATTAGTTTATTTCAGTTATTTCCATAGCATAATGTCTTATGGATTTTATATGGGAAATGTGGCTGATTCAGAAACTATTTTGTTTTACAGAAAAGGGCCATTAGAGCTATTTACAGCCTAAAACCGAGAGAGTCTCTAGATAAATTTAATGAAATAATATTAACTTTAGCCTCTCAGTATATTTACGAAAATTTAATGTATGTTCACAAAAACAAAAGTAGTTTTAGTAAAAAGTGATATACATTCTGTAAACACAACAAACACAAGCTAGTGATACCAGTTTCTCGACTACACAGAGTCAGTAATGTATACGCTATTAACAAGGTCCCGTAAAGTGTACAGGCTCTCTCTTTAGCAAGTTTAAATGTTTTGTTGTTGAAACTGTATAAAAGGGTTATTATAGTACAAATGAATAAATGATTGATAATAACCCCTGGGAATGAGGGTCACTTCCAGCAGTTTCTAAAATAAATTTTATTTAAATCGTTTGTACAACCATTAATGTAAAATTTACTTTAAAAAGTCCTGCTGGGTTTTGCTGGTTCTTCCCAGGACAGAGGTTTTTTTTCGAACCAGTGGTAAAGTAAAAATGACTTTCATAAGAATTACACATGTAATCTATATTGAATAAAAATTATTCTATTCTATTCTATTCTATTCACTAACGGTAACAGCGAAACATTCTCGTTTATCACTAGCATTTCTAAGAGTTTATACTTCATGTCATTACTAAGTTCAAAATCAATGTTAATGTCTTCTAATTTAATTGGTGCTATTTCACTATTTATTCGCGAACATTTACCATATAACCATCACCTAAGTTTATCTCCGATAATATAGAATTAGGAACCATTAAAGCTCTTGCCAATATATCCTCTCTTGATATTTGAAACCTCAGTAATAAGACTCATGATAATAATATTACCAATTCCATTTTCACAGAATAAGTACCAGGTAAAATAAGATATTCACAACGGTTCACGAGGTTGCGCTGTTATGCTGATAAATCCACTATAGTCTATGTTACAATGAACCCTAATAGCTGTTGGTCTTTTTATAGTTGTCCGTTCAGCCGGCCATACACAAATGGTGTTGCTCTTGTCTAAAGACACTTCATAAAAGAAAAGTTCTTTATCTGTTTTGTACACTCTCACTGCTGGCAATTCAGTAAGTGATTGACCTATTAATATATCCGCTGGTAATAATGCTGCCGAGACTATATAAGCTATTATCATAACGGCAACTGCATCAACTCTGATTCTGATTTGAACTTTTCCGCTAGGGATTATCACACTATTAACAAAACCCTTAAGTGACGGTAAGTCTTCTTGAACAGGCTGTAATTCTAACACTTTCCACAAATTTTCACATATAATAGTGCAATCGCTTCCAAAATCAACAAATCCCTTCACCTTTACATCATTTACTATAACGTCTTTAAAATATTTTAAGTTAGTGTCGTTTTTTATTAAATTGATGAGTATTAGGATTTCCTTACTTTGTAATACAGTTACTTTCATTATGACCATATCCATTATATTTATTACATTTAATTACTTCTTTTGTACATTGACTGACCATATGACCAACTTCTTTACAGTTGAAACATGCAACGCTATTCAAAGACTTTTTGAGTGTGACAGAAGGGTTTTTAGATAAGGATCGGTCAATTGAGTTTACTTGATCAATATGTTGCCTTATAAAAGGCGCTGAGTCTACAGTTCTGTTAGTTATGTTACGAAAGTAATCTAAAACGCTTTCAGGCGAGCTGCCCTGTACATTCATGCGTATGTTATGATCAAATATACCATGAGTTATGCAATCAACTGCTTGTTTACCTTTCAATTCGCATCTATTAATTAACAAAGTTTTATCATAATAATACTCCACTAATGTTTCATTTCTTCTACTTTTTCTGGACAGCATCTCTAACAATAAATCTCCATAATTTTGGTGGAATGCTTCAAGAAACTTTTCCTGCCAGGAAGGTGTACTTAATGCTAGTGAGACCATCATACCATTTCTTTGCTAGGCCTACAAGTTTTGGGAGTGCATAAAATATAGTTTGACGTTCAGTCCATCCAAATATTTCAGCTGATTCATTAATTTTTTTGAAGCCAACTTTTCATTGTCTGACCTCTGGATTTGGGATCAAATTCAGAAATGACACTGTGCATCCCATGAATAAGAGGTGGAGCAGAAACTGGTTCTTTAGTATTCTCATTTCAGAATGTGTTCATTAAAGATTGCAATAAATGTGTACTTTGGTTCGGATTGTCCTTAGTCGAAGGCCTTGATGAATATTTGTGAGACTTGCGTTTATTCTTGTTATGCCTAGTATGTGATCTGGTGCAACTAGCATCTGATGTTGAAGATGAAGTTGATGATAAGATTGATGATGATTCATCATCTGAAGAGCTAAATGAGCTTTCATATTTTCGTTTATGACGCTTACTGTGGTTTGAATTTCTTTTTGTCTTATTTTTTATTATTCAAACCTTTATGTGCGGGACAAGTGAAATAGTGCAATATAGACACTGATAAAACAATGCATAAATAGTCATAAGCGTTTGATATTATAGTTTAGTGAATTATCAGTATTGTTTAAAGTTTTATGTTATAATTTTATGGTAGAATTAGTTTAAGTTATGTATTGAATTTACAACTTTAATTTAGAAATGTATAGCATTAGAAATATATGACTTTAATAAATAAAACAACACAATTGTTACGCGACTCAGCAGGGTAATAAATAACATAGCATCATGCCTTGCCTCTCGCGCCGCGCTCTGATTGGTCGTTGCATTCCCCGTCTCATGTACCGTATTTGTCGACTAACCAAGGGCGTATAAAAGACGGGCCATTTCGTCGTTCGACACAGTCGGCGGCCAGCTACATAGGAAGAAAACTCCAAATATACAAGAAAGAAGATCTCAGTGGTTTTATTCCACCAACCCAGCATACAAATGAGCCTATAGGGCACATTTAATGGTCCTTCGTTAGCCGAATATTGTGGGGAATAATTACCTGAAGACTTCGAATAAAAATAGTACTATAACGAATTAAGAAGACAAATTATTTGAAAATCAGCTGACAGCATGGTCGTTACGCTCCGAGGAAGGGGCAGCAAGCCGTCGTCGTCCGAGGCTACTACTCGGCGGCCGGTACTAGTGCGGAAGCCAGTACGGAATCGACAGCTACAGGGACGACCACGGAGACTTCTGGAACATACAGACACATCCGCGGCAACTGATCCATCCACCGTGACTTCCGCTACCACAGCAACTACTCGACCGCCACCTCCGCCTCGGCCGCAACCGCCCTCACCTCCGCCTCAGCTGCTACCGCCCCTCGCCTCGCACCCCGACAGCGCCGCCGCTCCTTCCGTAACACCTTCCGCGGCGACGACGCTAACTGCGGGTGCGAAGGCCAAACAGCTGATGAAGCCGCCCGCTACTGTCACCAGAGCAACTCGCCAAGAAACGGAAACCTCTACAGTGAAGCGAGCTATAAAAAGCACCGCTGGTCCGTCGCAGCAAACCGAACTACAGGACCCCCGCCCGCCCAGCAAGAAGGGAGGAGGGGGGGGGATCTACGCGCAGTAGAACAAAGCAACTCAAGCTTGCAAAGGCGAAGGAAGATTTGCTACGCCTTCAAGTAGAATTAGCTGCAGCACGCCTAGCTGCCTTGGAAAAGGAAGACTCAGAAGAAGAAGTCAGTCAGAAGAGAAGACGTCTCTACTCGAAGTCAGTTAATGCAAGAGGACAACTGGTTGGAAAATCAATGAATTGTACGATTGCCCACATTGAAGAACCAACGACCGCCCACATAGAAGAAACCAAGGCCGGCGAAGCATGAAGAAACACGTCAGTCACCGGCGGAGGTCAAACCGACGTAGCCCTCCTAGCTGAAGCCATCACTGGCTGTCAGCGCCGCCCAACGACCCAAGTTCATCGAGTTACCATTCTTCAATGGATCTCATCAAGAATGGCTGCCCTTCCGCGCCGCCTACTACGAAACAGAAGCGATGTTCAGCACAGTTGAAAATACAAACCGACTCAGAAGAAACCTAAAAGGAAGGCCAAAGAAGCAGTTGAAGGCCTACTATGACCAACGCACACCCGGTTGAAGTAATGAAGACTTTGAGTCAAGATTCGGAAGGCCAGAGTCAATAGCCACTGGAGATGGAGACGCTTCGAGGTCTGCCGCGCCTTACTGAGTCACCGAGAGACATCTGCATTCGCCACCAAGATCTCTAACGTAGTGGCGACACTGAAGACTTTGGATTGTTTTAACTACATGTACAATCCTGAACTCATGAAGACAATAGTAGACAAACTGACGCCAACTCTGATAGATATTACGACTTTCAGCCAGGCAACCACGTGAAGACCCTTGCCTCATCAAGATAGAAAAGTTTCAAAAGAGAAGCAGAATTGTGTGGACCCTACGCGCTGCCCGAACAGATGGCAGCACCTACTCAGCTGCACCACAAAGGAAGACTCAAAGGGTCAACAATGTGACTGAGAAGACACATACCTGCGTGCGTCGTGTGAAGATGCAAGCACACCAACGCAACAGAATGTGAACAATTCAAGAAGTTAGATGAAACGCAAGATGGGACATGGCCAAGTCCAGCATTTCTGCTTCAGGTGTCTTCGTTTTAGGAACAAGACACACCACTGCCGACCCAAGTCATGTAATGTCAACAGCTGCAAGTACTCTCATCACAAGATGCTGCACTACAAAAGAAGTCAGAAGATACAGAAGTAAAAGAAAATCAAGAGGCAACAGAGGTCATCAACTCAACTTGGACCGTCGAAGCAATCATACTTGAAAATCCTACCGATCCAGGTGAAAGGGCCAAAGGGAGCTGTCAACACTTCGCGTTGATGGACGATGGGTCAATAGTCACGCTAGTCGACGATATATATAAAGCGTAGGAGCAACGGGCCCATAGATCCACCGAAGATAGAAACCATCAACGACAAGAAAGTATCAGAGTCAGCATCAAGGAGAGTCACCATCAAACTGAAGGGGCTCAACGATCATGAAGAGCAAATACAAGCACGCACAGTGAAGAACCTGCAAGTCTCATCTCAACGGGTTCCACAGGAGCTAGTGGAAGAGTGTCAACTCTCTGACATCCAAGAACATCTCACATATGCAAACGCGAAGCCACGAGTACTGATCGGTCAAGATAACTGGCATCTTCTGCTAACATCAGAAGTAAGAAGAGGAGACAAGAACCACCCAGTGGCATCCTCACACCAGGTTGGGTACTCCACGGAAGCCAGACACGAAGCTTCGGACAGACGATCGATTTCGTGTCACATATCGCAGAGAATCCAGACGAAAATCTAGAAGACCTCGTGAAGCGATACTTCGAGATGGACGCGCTCACATAAAACCCAAGAGACCGAAGACTGATCCAGAAGAACAAGCACTTCGTATCTTGAAACACCACAACGAAGATAGAAGAAGGAAGATTCCAGACCGGTCTTCTCTGGCGCAAAGACGATGTCAAGTTACCAGACAACTACGAAAACTCACTAAAGAGGCTCTTCAATATAGAAAAGAAAATCGATCGTAACTCCACATTGAAGAAAAAGTACATGGAACAAATGGACGCTCTCATTGTAAAGGGTACGCCGAACCTGCCCCAAAACAGAAGACAGCGGGCAAGACTTGGTACCTACACTCACTTCGCAGTAATCAACCCAATGAAACCAGAGAAACTACGGGTGGTATGATGCCGCAGCCAAGACCAAAGGGTGGCACTTAATGACATGCTACTAAAATCCTGACCTACTACAGTCGTTACCAGGTGTCGTCATGCGCTTCCGACAACACATGATCGCCGTTACGGCGGACATCAAGGAGATGTTCATGCAAGTCAAGCTGCACACACAAGACAGGGATGCATTGCACCTGGCGGGAATCGACGAGACAACCATCCTCCGGAAGAATACAGAATGACATCCTTAATCTTCGGAGCGTCAAGTTCACCTTCGACAGCAATCTACGTCAAGAACCTGAACGCCAAACAGCACGAGGAAACTCACCAGAAGCCGCAGCTGCCATCATACAGAAGCATTACGTCGACGACTACTTGGACAGCTTCAGAAGCCTCGAAGACGCCAAACGCATCACGAAGAGTGTACGAGACGTACACATGAAAGCCAGCTTCGAGTTGAAACAGTGGAAATCGAACTCAGCGTCACTCCTAGAAACACTTGGAGAAGACAACCAAACAGAAGACATGGAACTCTACAAAACAGAAGAAAAGACTGAACGAGTTCTGGGTGTTGTCTGGAAGATCAACTCAGACGAGCTCACCTTCAATCTCAACTTATCCAGAATACCCTCAACGCTCAGAAGGCAAACAGCCGACGAAAAGGGAAGCACTGAGAATAGTGATGTCACTCGACCCACTCGGATTCGCCTCGCCTTACAATCAGGGCGAAACACCCTCCAGGAAGTCTGGCAGAGGAACAACATGGGACGACAAGATCGACGATGACCTGGCAGAGCAGTGGGAAATGTGGATGAAGCATCTAAAAGGTCTCCACGAGGTAGCAATCCCGCGGCAATATCTTTACTACAGCGACGCCTGCCTCTAGAACTCCACGTTCAGCGATGCCAGTGAGTCAGCCACTTGTGGTTCTCTTCTGGAGAGCGGTAACAGCAGACGGCGAGGTCCACCTATCCCTCATCATGGCCAAAGCAAAGGTAGCACCGTTAAAATTGACGTCCATCCCAAGGCTGGAGCAGCGTCGGCACCAGACTCGCAGAAACAGTGATCGAAGAACACGAGAGGAAACCTGACCGCAAAGTATTCTGGACGGACAGCAAGACAGTACTAACCTGGATAAGGACAGGATCACGTTCATACAAACCCTACGTAGCTCATCGTCTAGCAGCAATAGAATTCAAAAGTCAACGACTGGCGCGTTCCGACAAAGCTAAATGGCGGACGACGCCACGCGGGACGTACCAACAGCATTTAATAAAGACCACCGATGGTTCAAAGGGCCTGACTTCTTATACCTAACAGAAGACTCCTGGCCGACGGAAACCACAGATAAACAACGGAAGAACCTTCCGATGAAGAGAAAACACATCATGTAAGCGACAAAAGAAGATTGAAGCTTGCCGAGGGTCTACCTGATCCAGCTAAATTCTCCAGCTGGGACCGACTCCGATATTCAACCGCACGTGTTCTGCAATTTATTCAACTCTGCAGAGCCACCAAACAAAGAGTCAACTACAGAAGAACAAAGAAGAATAAAGAGGCTGATCCCGCTTGGAAGAAAAACAAATTCACAGAAATATCAGACGCCCACGACGACGAAAAAGCGGTCACCAGAAGACATGAAGCTGCTGACGGTCACAGCCGAGCTGCTTAAAACAAAGAACTCCTGATGCGATCCTCCCAAGAAGAATATTTGCGGAAGAAATAGACAGCTAAAACAGCGGGAACCGATCAAAGAAAGCCGTCTTCGCCAGCTCAGCATCGAGTCAATAAACGGCGCACTACGACTTAGAAGCCGTATTCGGGCGGTCGGCGACATGGAGGAGAAATTCAAGAATCCGCCGTAATTGACGGTGATCATCATACGGCTCGTACAGGCTATACATCGTCAACTCCATCATGCAGGTGTAGAAGCCACAGTCAACGAGTGCAGACAGCAGTATTGGGTACTAAGACTGCGACCTATCGTACGCAATACTACGTAGATGCCTATTCTGCAGAATGAAGACGCAAGTACCGCCGCATCCGAGAACGGGGACCTACCAGCATGTCGCTTAGCTCATCACAAACGCCTTTCACCTTCACCGGGTCGACTATTTTGGACCTTCTCGGTGACCGTCGGACGAACTCGACAAAAAGATATGGCTATCTTCACATGTCTCACGACGCGAGCCATACATCTGGAAGTCGCCGGATCACTTAGCGCCGACTCAGCAGTAATGGCAATAAGGCGAATGATTGCCCGGCGAGGCTGCCCAACTGAAATATGGTCAGACAACGGCACCAACCTGAAGGCCGCCGACAAGGAACTACGACAGGCGGTCAACGCGGCGACCGCAGAAGAAGCAGCAAAGAGGACCATCTCCTGGCGACACATACCACCTGGAGCTCCATTTATGGGCGGAGCCTGGGAGCGAATGGTTCGCTCTGTCAAGACCGCGCTCACCGCAACGTTACATGAACGCCATCCAACAGAGGAGGTCCTCGACACATTGAAGTAGAATACACGGTCAACAGCCGCCCGCTGACCCACGTCTCAGTCAGCCCAGAAGATCCAGAGGCCCTCACTCCTAACCACTTTTGTTGGGGGACCGGGCGTACCACAGCCAGGCACTTTCACTGAACAAGATACCATCTCACGGTCAAGTTGGCGAGCTGCGCAGAGGCCAGCCGACATCTTCTGCTGCTGGGTGAAAGAGTACCTTCCTGAGCTTCAACACCGGCGGGAGCCCCACGGACGAGGCCAGCAGCACGTGTCAACGACCTGTACAGAGATCGTCGACCCCAACCTACCCCGCAACGTGTGGATACGAGGAAGAGCTCATCCGGGTCCAGACAACGTCGCGGACGGTACGTGCTGACCAGGGAGGTGTCCTACGCCGGCCAGTGAGGAAGTTGGTGATCCTGCCTCTACCACAGACGTCGAGCCCGCACTGGAAGCTGATGCGACACGGTCGCACGGCGGAGTGATGTGCGGGACAAGTGAAATATAGACACTGATAAAACAATGCATAAATAGTCATAAGCGTTTGATATTATAGTTTAGTGAATTATCAGTATTGTTTAAAGTTTTATGTTATAATTTTATGGTAGAATTAGTCTTAAGTATTGAATTTACAACTTTAATTTAGAAAGCATTAGAAATATATGACTTTAATAAATAAAACAACACAATTGTTACGCGACTCAGCAGGGTAATAAATAACATAGCATCATGCCTTGCCTCTCGCGCCGCGCTCTGATTGGTCGTTGCATTCCCCGTCTCATGTACCGTATTTGTCGACCTAACCAGGGCGTATAAAAGACGGGCCATTTCCGTCGTTCGACTCATTCCGCTTACCGCACCGCTCGAGCGGTCGCTAAGTTGTCAGCGCTCACGTCCCCGTACGTGGAGTGCCTCGCCTCGCGCCTCCGCCTCCTGCTCACGCAGTGCAGAGCAGCCGCCTTGGTGAGTTCTTTCGCCTTCACTTATCGTTTTGCCCCTGCCCTGGCAGAGGTTTGACCGCTTGTTATTTTTGTTTTTGTTTTTATTACTTTGTTACTTTGTTACTTTCTGTTATTTTGCTTTTTGTTTTGTTATTATATACTGTGTATACTGTTTCTTGGGATAGTCACGTCTTTGTTCTTTTCAGAACAAGCCCTGTTCTTTGAGAACAGACAGTCCTCCCTCCTTACTGTTTTTTAGAAGAACGTCGCTCCCCACCCAACATGTCCACGCAGGACCTCATCAGGTCCATTGTAGCCGCCCTGAACCAATCTCTTGGTCTGGGCATCAACCTGGACGAGACGGCCCCTGCCGCAGTCCAAGCCTCCCTTGCCCCTCAGGCATGTACCCCCCCCCATCGCCCCACGGCTGCCCTGCAGACCGTCCCACCCGCGTCTCACGACGCCATGTCCACGAGAGCTCGTGCTCTGACTCCTCCGCGTCCTCCCGGAAGAGGCCCATCACCCCAACTGGCTACACATCCAGTAGCAGTCCGCGGACCAGACGGTACAGTGACCGATGAGACCCCTTCACTGTAGTGAAGTCTAAACGCGGCCCTAAGCGCGCTGCTAAAACCACCTCCCTGTCCCGGCAGTCCCCCGCCACCTCCGTAGCCCCCGCCGCTGCACTCGCCCCGCAGCTCCCACCGCTGCCTCCACCTCCGCAGCCCCTGCCGCTGTGCACCCTTACTGCCTCAACCTCCCCCCGCCTCTAAGCCAGCAGCTCGATGAGCCAAAACTCGCCAAGAATCAGGTCCCGCCCCCTGTCTTCCTTAGAGACAAGGAAAGATATACCAAACTGTCGAAAACCTGTTACGACAGTAAAATCGGTATCAGCCAGGCCACCAACCTAGGTGACTCCATTAAAATCATCCCTGAGACCATCGACGACTTTCGCCGACTCACCAGACTATTCACAGCCCAACGTGTGTCCTACCACACGTACGCTCTCCCAGAAGAGCGCAAAGTCAGGGCCGTAATCCGCGGTGTCCCACACGAACTCGCCAACGAGGACATCCTTGAGGACCTTAAGTCCCAAGGTTTCTCCGTAGAAGCAGTGCATAAGATGCACAGCAGCAAGGGCAAGAGGTTCCCGCTTTCTTGCCATCCTAACCAATGTGCCGGAGGCAAACGAACATCTTCCGGCAGGTACGCACCGTGTGCGGCCTGTCGAGGTGAGGATCGAGCCCACATAGGCGCGGTTTCGGCGCAGTGCCACCGCTGCCAGCTCTACGGGCATGCGGCGGCCAACTGCTCAGCCCCAGGTGCGTTAAGTGCCCAGACCCACCACACCACGAAAGAGTGCCTCGGCCCACTGACGCCGAATCCCCGCCAGCTTGCGTCCTTTAGGCAACCTGGCCACCCGGCCAACTACAGGGATGCCCTCGCGCCTCGGCCCTGTCTTTTAGACCTCCCCGCCGGTGAATGAAACCACATTCCCGGCACTGGTCAAGGATGCCCCGTCAGGGCTCCTTCCCAGCCCCCACAGGGCCCTACTTCCCTCACAGGGCCCCCTAGGCCTCTGGGCCCCATGCCCCTTATGGGCCCTAGGCCCTTTATGGCCCTCCCAGCCCCTTATGGGCCCCATCCAGCCTCGGGCTTTTCTCGGCCCACGCAGCCACCACCTCCGGGGCCCCAAAAGCTGACCCCCGCGGACATCCTCCGCCTCAACAGGCGCAACCTCAATGGTTGATGACCTGAATACGGTTTACTCCGCTATTCAGAGCATCGACATTGGAGATCGCCATACCGCGCAAACTGCGTGCTGCTAGGTCCCCTCAGGACTGTCTGCTCGCTCAGCGGAGCACCACAATCTCCTGAGCTCGTTGTGTTGTTAATTTAACTTAACATTATGACGACTCACGCTGCCTCCCAAAGTCCCACGGACGTGGCTAAGCCCAAGGGCTTATCACTCATCTCCTTCAATACTCGCGGTTTGCGAAATAACCTCCCTGAGCTTAAGCTCTTCCTTCGAGATCGCGAAGCCGACCTCCTCCTACAGGAGACCCACCTCAGACCCCAGAATCTCAAAGGTTTCTCCATCAAAAATATTCTCTTCTTCGTAATGACAGACCTGACTCGCAGAGGCGGCGGTACTGCCATTTACTTCAAGAAGACACTTCACTGCTCACATTCCCACCCGCCGCTTACCAATATGGAAGCCACGGTATGCAGGCTGGCCTTGACCGACATCCGTCCATCGTCATAGCCTCCTGCTATATCCCCAGTGGAACTCTCCTCAAAGATTTTGAGGCCATCCTTGCGTTAGGCAATTCAGTTATTATGTTTGGAGATTTTAACTCAAGCATACTGATTGGACTTGTCTTACCACTACTGGAGCGGCAAGATACTGCTTGATATCACGCAGTCTCTCGACCTCACTGTCCTCAGTCCCCTCGGTGTCACTCACTATCCCGACAACACCGACCACTCTCCTGACGTATTAGACTTTGCGATAGCAAAGAAGTCTGTCTCAACCTCAGGTCAATCGAGACCCTTGACGATCTTGGTTCCGACCACCGCCCTGTCTCCTTTATACTTGGCCATCAGCCACCTCCCCAACTCCTCCACGAAAACCTTCACTAACTGGAAGGTCAAGACGTCCTAGCCATACAGCTTTGGACTCTCCGGACTCCCCCATCTCTTTCGGACTTATTCGACAGTACTGAAAAATCGACACCGCGGTCGATTCACTCTCCACCCTTATAACATCCTCCCTAAGGAGAATGAAAGGTCGTCCCGGCTAATAATAATGGTCTTCCTCATATTAGCAACTAATAAAAGCCAAGAGAGCTGCTCCGGAGAGCAGCACTTATCCTACCCCGAATATAGACGTACGGCCAATCGTCTTCAACGAGAAGTCCGTTCACGCTTCACCGAATTTCGAGACTCGAAAAGAGTAATCTCATGGAGAATATCTCCTCATACAGGCTACCGGATGGCAAGAGCCCTCCGCATAGACGCTATCACTCATATCCTCTCTCTCTCGACGGTACTATTGCCTTCGAGGACGAGGAAAGCCGAGTGCTTTAGACAGCATCGCTGCTCAATGCCTCCCAGCTCTCAACCCACAGAGCCTCCCACATCCAGACAGTGGAGGAGGAGGTCCGCCACGGAACTCACTCCCACAGTCTCTGACCCTATACTGTGTCCAATGATGAGATCTCATCCTCATCAAAGGACTGAAGCCCAAAGTGCCTGGGCGCGGATGGCATCTCCAACCAAGCCCTAAACATTTTTCCTGAGCAGGTGTTAACCTTTAGCTATTATCTTCAATGCCTGCTTCAACTTAGTTACTTTCCACCACGTGGAAAGAGGCAACTGTCATTGGTATCCCCAAGCCAGGAAAGCCTCACAATCTCCCCTCTAGTTATCGTCCCATCAGCCTCCTCAAGGCCATGGGCAAACTATTTGAACGAGTAATCCAAACTCGCATGAGGCGCCATCTGTTTCCCACAGACGGTGACCTTCTTGTCATCCTCACCAATTTGGTTTCCGAGCGAAACACTCTTGTCCCAAACAAGTTCACCGTATTGTGGAATACATCCTCAGCGGTTTTATCCTCGCCGTCATAAGACCATCGCGGTCTCTTTGACATAAAAGCATTTGATAGAGTCTGGCACGAAGGCCTTATCTACAAACTGCACATTATAGGTCTCCCTGATCGTCTTGTTCGTCTCGTGGCCTCCTACTTGAAAGACCGTACTTTCCACAGACACGAAGGCACGCTCTCCTCTTCGCGTCCAATCAAAGCCGGTGTCCCTCAGGGCTCGGTACTCGCCCCTCTTCTATATATCCTGTACACCAACGACATTCCCATACCGTCGAATGGTGTACAGATCTCCCTCTTTGCAGACGACACTGCCCTCTACTGCAAAGGCACGTCCCTACCTTTTATACGGAACAAGATCCAAAAGTCAGTTAATGACTTAGGAGCTTGGTTCCAAAAATGGCGTATCGATGTGAACCCGGAGAAGAGCTCCGCCGTTCACTTCGAACATAAACGACGCCGCTTCACTTCTATTCCGCCAATCCGTATGTTAGGGACCCCGGTCCCCTGGCATACGTCCGCTAAATACTTGGTAAACACCTTGACACGAGGCTCACTTTCGAGCCCCATGTCAAGAGAGTAACTCGTAACGCGCGATTTTATCTGGGTAGGCTCAACAGTATGTTGGGCCGACACAGTAAAATGTCCCTCCATAATAAACGGACCCTTTATAAGGTCTGTATACGACCCGTAATGTCTTACGCGGCCCCCATTTTTGCTCACGCTAAACCAAAACCTGAACAAACTTCAAGTTGTTCAAAACCTTTTCTGTCGTCGGGCTACGAACGCACCTTGGTACGTCCGTAACGCCGACCTCCACTGAGACTTAGAGCCCCCACAGTCCAGCAATTTCTTAAAAACTCTGAAAATCAAAGCTCAGAGTCCCACTCCAATCATTTCATTCGTGAGGCAGCTTCCACAGCCCCACTTCTCTCGCTATCGAGTCCGCAGACCGAGAAACGCTCTCTCGGACCCCCAACAAGCTTTCGGCCGACCTGAACTGCCTCTTGGCGGCTCAGGCAAAGCTTCTTCATCCAATATTTAATATGCCTTGGTAGGCGTCTCTCAGCGGCCTCGCCGCCTGCGCCCTCTTTTCCCAAAGAGGGTCGCATCAAATCTCGGCAGGGCCACTATGGCCAATACCGATCCCAAGGTGGTGTTTAGTGGGTAGGCACTTAGGTTAGTTAGGTTAGTCAGTGAGTCCCCATAACCACGCAGCCGGCTGCGTGGTGCTTAGAGCATTCACCACCTCCTGCCCGGAGGGTGCTTTTGCATTGGGCGCAAAAAAAAAACGTCGTTCGACACGGTCGGCGGCCAGCTACATAGGAAGAAAAACTCCAAATATACAAGAAAGAAGATCTCAGTGGTTTTATTCCCCACCAACCCAGCATACAAATGAGCTATAGGGCACCTATGTCTTTTCTTACACTTATTTTTATTTAAATTCTTATCAAGGCTGTCAGAACAGCTAGCTGACTTAACCATTCTACTTTTATCTAAAGGTGGGGTATAGCGATCAGACATAATTAACTGGAGAAGGAATAACTAAAGTAGGATAAGGATTATGTTTGCTCTTTATTTTATTTTTGCTGAAACAAAGTAATATTTAAGGTACTGGGAAATAAATATATATATTTTTATTTATTTTTATGAAATAATAAGAAAGGAAGATAGCATACACAATTTTGCATAAATTAAAAAGTTGTAATCAGATATTTACTATTTTTTTGTATTTATTCCAAAATTATTCTTTTATTTATTTATGTATTTAATGTACCATGAACAAACAAATTTTACTTATTGATGAAATCTTTAGTAATTGTAATTTATAATAACGACCTAACTTTTTACCACATTTCCAGTTCTAAACCCCATTCCAAGTCTCCAGTCTTTTCAGTAAGTTAGTCTAAAATTGATTGAAATACTTGCACCAATCAAACAAACAAACAAAGCAGCGATTCTATATAGCATTTTCATCCAGTTTTGGGCTAAAATAGTGTCCAAGATGGGGAGCAATAGGTAACATAATATAAATAAAACACATTTTTCCAAATATTGTCAACATAGCAGCAAACATAAAAGTTTATATGTAAGCTTATTTTTATTAGGTTTTCTTACTTAAATCTCTATGTAAAAGAAACAAGAATTATATTACTAATTCAATATTATTATGGTATTGATCAGTAAAATTATGATTATAATTAATGCAAGAAAAATAAGACAGTATATGTATGTATATACAGTAATACTAGTTAAGAAATAACAAAAGCATAATTAATAATAACATTTCACTAAATCAAGTATAGATTTGTAAGAATTTTCATAAATTACTGTTTTTTAAGAATAAACTATAGGCAGAAAGTACTAAATACCTTATTATAAATATTATCCTACTTAGTTCTTGATGCTAAATAACTAAGGAGCGAATTTAAAATGAGTAAGATTCTTAAATTTATCTTGTTATCATTTAATACGTTACGTATTTTGTTTAAATTTTAGAAACGAATGACTAAGGAGATATTTAATAAGTTAAAGAATATTTTCAATTTTAGGCTTGAAAAAAAAAGGAATTTCTGTTTTTTTTTTTTATAGTTGATTTCAAACAAAATAGGACCCACTTTCAAAACTAATATGAAAACAATAGTTACTAATAATAAACTTTTCAATTACCTTATTTTCAAACTATTAGGATATTTTACATACCTTTGTTGTTGCAACCAAACCTTTGTAGGGCAATTTTAATTCATCCTACTTCCGATATGTAAGATATATAATAAAGCCAGAAAATGATATCACTACATTTATTGTCCACACATCTTTTATCCAATTGACAATATTTAAAAGAGCTATAAATTAACAATTACAAATACGTCGAACTGTCGTGCTAAAATATACTGCAGTCTGAACTTTTAAACAATATAACGGACTGCCCCAGAACACAATTACTCTCTACCAAGAGGGACTGCCCAAAAACTTCGAGCGAAGATTGATTGCGTTCCGCTTCAAACAAATACAAGTATTTTGAAAAGTGCTAAATAAAGATTATATTACAATGCTAAACAATTTATAAAAATGAAATATATCAAATCTAACACGTGACCTCCGAATCATCCGAATCGATGACGTCTTTGAATGTGAACATCTTCGGGTTATCTTAACATCCTAATGTCTGACGCGCGCCAATATTTTTTTCCATTTTCTACCCTCACATACGGCCACACCCGCTATGCAACCGGCAGATTAACAAACCTCCGTTATCAGAGAGACGTAGGCACATTATACACTATCAATATCTGACGCGCTCAAATATTTCCATGTGACTGTTTTTTAACATTAATGAAAACCTGTAGAGGCTCCCCCACCGGTGAAAGGGTATACATCAAATAACAATTTTTTCTTACTATTATCTAATCTTCAAATACCAATAGGTCCCCACAATCTAATATGTTTCTAGTACCTACATAAACAGTACACAAAAAATGTATGCCAAATTAAGAATAGGACTGAATTTCCGCCATATTGTGACGTGTAAGTGGAAAAATTAATTTAAAATATTTTTATTTAAAACAAATCGTATTTTACCCGCTAGAACGTCACAACATGGCGGAAATACAGTTCTACTCTATTCTTAGTTCGGTCGCAATTGCAATAAACCTATAGGCAGAGTACCTTTGTATAAACCAAAATAGAGACCAATCTTCGACCTATAAAATGGTAATGCATAACTAGCGCCATCTCATTTCCTTAGTTAGCAACTTTATTCCAATAGCTATAAGTATATGTATACATAAGTATATGTATAGCCTACGTATATATACATAGGTTCTTATCTCAGATATTAATAATTAAAATCAAAATAAAACTCCAACATAATGTTTACAAGATTTATTAAAAAAATTACGCAAATACAATAATTATTATCAGTACATTTCTTCAACTTGAATATAGAAATTAATCAATCGCCAAGATGATCGTAATCCCAGATAAGTGAAAAGCCTGAAACAAAGGTAAGAACAAAATTAAAAACACAACTTCTTCAATTATACATATAATTTAAAATACGTCAAGAGACAAAATTGAGATTATTTGGAATTGAAATGAATTATTAAATGATATCAATTACTAATCAAGTAAGCAATTCACATTATTGTTCCATTAAAATCAAATATAATCTTGAATATTTGTTTTTTTAATGTTTTAAGATTAACTAACTTGAAATGGAATGGTAATAATTGAGGTATCATTTCAAAAATTTATAATTTTTGAAATGATACCTCAATTTAATTTTGAAATAATTTTAAACCAATTGCTAACTAATCAAGCAATTCTGGATATTGCTCCATTAAAATCGAATTAAATATTGATAAAAACAAATATTCAAGCAATCAATAATGAATATTTGAAACAAATATTCAAGCAATATGCTAGCAATGAAGACGACTTAAATTATATAATATATCAAATAATTTAAAGCTCAAAATAAATTATGCTTGTTTATTATTTCTAACACATTTTTTATAAAATATGTATTAGAAATAATAACGTGCTGTATTGTACCTTGTAGTGTAATGCCGGCGTAAGAGAATTCACTACTCAATATCATCTCGTGGGTGTCAAGAAGCGACAGAGATAAACTAAAACATGAGATGAGTAGCAGCTCTTCAAAAAAACCTTGCGGTTGCCAACGCCTGATATACTATGGCAAATATTCCCATAGTATCACCAATCTTTGAAATGGACTTATAGAGTTATCACGATGAAAAATGTGCTTAAAATAAATTATTTGATTAATGTTGTGATAACGCTATTTACATACATTCTATAGACTCATGCAATATAAGCAAATGTTTAACCCATTTAATAACTAATAATTTTGCAACCTTTTGTACAAAAATAAGATTCTTTGATTTTACTTTTATAACTCGGTGGTTCAATTTAAGCGTATCTATTATTACATATCATTGATAAATTTGTTTAAAACGCACGAATAAATCAAAAGTAGTAGCAAGTAAGTGGTAAGTGGTAGCAACCAGGATCTTAAATTAAAAAAAATATATATTATTTCTTTATTTTAAAGTTTATTTTAACTTTTTAGTTTGGAAATAGTTTTCGTCATCATCTACTTTTTCCCAGCTATTATTCTATTAATATTTTTACAACTATTAAAAATCAGACAACGCATCACACAATATTAATTAAATAATCAACTAATTTATTTTTATGCACATTACATTTCATAAAATCAAAATCAAAAAGTATATATGCTTGTTTAATTATCTCCTTTAACTGATCATTTTCAAAATTGTCCTTTGAAATATGATTGATTATATCCTGCATATTTGAAATTGACTGAATCAAATCATTGCTGGGAGTACAAAGCCATCGTCTACCTGCATATTCTCTGTATTTTATGTATTCTATTTCATTTTCAGACGTTAGGTCATATTTACAGTTAATAATGTTTAAAAATTTGAGTTTTGCTTTTTTAAGAAATAACCACTAACATATTGTAATGGCGCAATTATACGGGGTTATTTAGTTTCATTGTAATTGGTGAGTTTATTCCTAAAATGTTTGTGAAATCAATGTGCAGGTTGACGATGTCTCTAAGTTTTCATTAACAATGAGAGTGCAAAGCATTACAATAATCTAGCTGTGCAGTTTTTACCATGAGTGGACACTACTTAAATTATTAATCAAAGGGTAGCAGCAGACTCAAATTGGTCAAGTTGGATTATTATTGCGGCACCCATGGCTTTTAACCGCACCAAAGAAATTTTCCAGTGGGTCCTGATTTAGATGACGCAACCACACTGATGTAATTCCAAAATCAATTTCATTTTTTTAATAAAACTGATCCCTTCTAGTGTCCACACCCAATTGATCACAGTTGAATAGATTTTCCTCCCAGTGGAAGATATAAATTATAGACGCAAAACTTTTTGGCATCCATCCATGTTTTGTGATGTATGGAGTGAGGTGTTGCAGGTCCAAGTAGAGGTTTGGCATGTCTTTTCTTTTTAAAACTGCCATTAACTGAGTCGAAAATATTATCCATAAAAGGCAGATCAGCAGTGTCTTTGCACTCTTCTGGAAGGATACCCTTATGTAAAACAAAATGTTTATTTCATAAACAACAAAATAAAACATTCATACAGGATAAATGAACAAAATACATTGACTATACCTGCTAGGTATCCCATATTTGATGATACAGTGACTGAAAATATGTGAAGCATACTTGACTTTCATTTTGTTTGATTTTTCTGGGTTGATATGGGCTTCTGTTAGTTTTGGAATTAGTCGTATTCCTTTATACCCCGGATCTTCTTTGTATAAAAGTTCAAATGAGACCGGCGGTTTTGGCCTTCTATGGTGAAATTAAAATTTTTGTTAGTAAATTATTTCTTATGCCTTTAAGAAGATGTGGAGGGTCATATAGAGGAATAATCTCAGTATTATTTATTAACATAATATTATCTTTAGGAGTTTCTCCTCTCAAATTGCCCTAGTTTCATTCATCAAAGTTTTATGGCCTGTCTATTATTTGCCCCTTGGTCGCATACTGTAGCCACCACTATTAACCCTGCTTGTTGTATCTCTGTTATTACTTTAATTTGATTCGCTAATTCTGGTCCTTTGTTGCACTTGATGAAATGAATAAGACACAGCCTGTTTATAATTGTGAATTAGCCCACGAATCATAATATAATAATAATAATAATAATTTATTTCGATAACATATTGTCTACATTTACAGATAGTGATCGAAGATACCTTTTAAGCAAAATCTTGCCTGTATTAGGTGCCTTCGCTCTTCCATAGCTACTAGTTAACATAAAGTTTCTTATCTATAACAGTATTAGGGGTACAAAAAATATGAAAATAAGAATTGTGTGTGTGTGTGTGTGTGTGTGTGTGTATGTGTGTGTGTTTAGCAGTTATGCGTGTGTCTAAGAATAATCTCTGTTTCTCGTAATCTAAAGGTATTAAATAGTTGGTAACTATTTTTGCATTCGCGTAGTGTTTTATTATATATGTCTACGATTTTATTTACTTTATTATATAGATAGGCCGAACGACTGTTGAGTTGATTTTGAAAGGCGGTTCTAGTTTTGGTAAGTGGAATATAACATTTTTTTTTCTAGCTGTAATATGGTCTGAGACATAGGTGTAGTTTTATGTCTTTTAATATAACGCTAAGAATGTACAGCTTTCACAGATAAGACTTTACAAACAGCGTATAGAGTGTTGGAAATCTTCTACGTTTAAAGAGCATCACTTTCAGCACGTTGCGCACGTTCCACCTCAATCATTTTGTTTTAACCTCCCCAAATGGAAATGCATAAGTTAGGATTGATTGCGCAAGAAGTCTAAATTTCTTTAAAAATATTCCTTCTGGGTCTATAATCAACCCCCACCCCAGGCACTACATGTCTCAAGGTCTTGAATATCCAGATCAGTTTTCTTAATCTGGTAGAGACTAGTTCAATGCGAATGCCAAGAGAGCCGCTGGTCTATCACAACCCCAGGTATTTCGTTTTATCAATTCTGTTTATAGCAGGACAATCACAATTAGTGGGTTCAGTATCAGGATTGCAAGAGTGAATTAATAGATTGAAGTTAGTGTCAGGTTGTGAATGATTTTGAATACTGTAACAGATGTAATTAGTTTTGGCTGTATTCAGGGTCAACAGATTATTTTTTAACCAGTTGTTAATCAAGTGCAGGCCAGATTCAGCATTATTCTTCACATCAGCCCAGTTTTCCCAGAAAACGACTGCTGTATCATCGGCGTAGGAAAAGATGCGCATGGTCAATTTTAGATTAGAGGTCATTAATATATATAAGAAAAGCGTTGGTCCTAACACACTTCCCTGTGGTACACCATAAGATACAACAACGTCTTCACTGATGTAATGACCCATTTCACCTTTTGCATCTATCAGAGAGATAACTTAAAGAGAGATAGCAACATCTCTGATACCTAATTGTTCTAGTTTTTGGACAAGAATAGGGATGAAAACGGTATCAAACGCTTCTGAGGTCCAAAACAGTCAGACACTTGATCCTTTATCCATCGTGTCAGTAACTAGTTGGCTGGTGCAGCTATTGCATCTTCAGTTGATCTGCCCTGTCTGAAGCCAAACTGTGACCTCGATAGAAGCCGAAATTTTCTAAGTAATTTAATAATCTAGAATTCAGTCTCTCAAGTATCTTCGAAATAGCTGGCAGTACCGAAATCATCATAATTACCCACATCTTCTCTGTCCCCACTCTTGTATACAGGAGTGACTACTGACTTTTAGAAGGGCTGGAAAACGCCCTGCTCAAAACATAAGTTAGCTAAGTGAGTAACTATAGGTACAATTTCGTTTTTAAAGTTTTAAGAACGTGATGGAAATTTTGTCCCAACCAGGAGCGCCATCTGATCTCAAATTCATGAGTGTTCTTTCGACTTCTTTCACATCAGTTTGTAGCAAGACAAAGGAGTTGCATGTAGCAACAGTATTTCTAGTTCCGAGAATTAGATTAGAATTGCCAGGATTAATATTTTCGGCAAGATGCTCTCCTATTTTCAAGAAATAATTGTTAATATGATTTGCAGATTCAGTTGGATCATTTTCAGTTTGAATAACACCTCACTTTCATCATATGATTTATTATAAAGGTAATGGTTTTATATTTTTCCACAGCAATCTATTATTACTAACTGATTTAGTAAGTCCTTTCGTATTTTCTTTTAAGTTTTTTAATGCTTATTACAGAAATTTCTATATCTAGTGTGTAGGTTATTTTAATATTTCATTGTGACTCTTTTTCGAAGCTTTTTGTAGTTTGTTACGATGTTTGATGCATCAAATGCCGGGAGTAATCCACTTTATTGTGCGCTGGCTTCTAGGAATCGAGATATTGATGGTATTCGAATTCAGTGATTCAGTGAGCATAGCTATCAGACGGTCAGATAAAGCCGTTGGATCACTATAAAACAGTAATTCATTAATATTTTTGTTGGAGGTCTTTATGAGCTTTAATATAATCTGTTTTAGTTTTTGTTTTATTAATAGACTTTAATAGTTTAGTCTTAGATAGAGAAAGAACGGTAGTAAAGTGATCTGTGATAGTGGTACGCAAAACTGCTATGAATGCTGAATGTTTATTCTTGTTAATCTTTAGCATAAAGTGATCTAGGCAGTTCTTCTCTCTAGTAGGTATAGTGTGACCCGCTAGTATACCATATGCTGAGAGAGCGTTCAAATAGTTAGTTCTATTTCCTGTATGCCGGTTCAATAAGTTTGGGTGTAATATTAATGTTATCTCCGTGATTATAATGTTATTTGATTAGTTAAGGTATCCAAGTGTGAACAAAGTGAGTCTATGAACTCATCAGCATTTATATTAGAAGGATCGATAAATACATAATATTGTGTTATTAAGTACGTCAAGCTGAAGACAAGAAGCGTGAGTAAGACTTATTTCCCTAACTTTTGGCTGTAAAGATTTTTTAATATAGGTAACTACACCATCATTCTGATTCAGATGGCGTGTCGTTGAGTAGGAACTATAATTGAGTAGTTGTGGTACAGGTTTATATGAGGTAAGTCTACATTCAGTCAGGATCAAAATATCCGCCTCAAAGGGAAGACTAGACAATGTCAACATCAAATCGTCAAAGTTACTGTAGATACTACAGATGTTTTGGGAAATAATCACAAGACCGGATTTATAATTAATTTTATAAAATGGGAGCTCAGAACAGTCACACTCTATTGCACGAGAAATATAAATCTATCACATTCAAATTACAAAGTTGAGGATCACCCATTTGGTGTAAGAAAATGCAAATATCGTTACTACAGGATTATGGCTAGTTATAATGATTTTAGTTATATGAGGTAGGTTTCGTTCTATCAGAATGAAGTAAAGATTTATTTCGTTTAGGTGGTTGTGTGTGAGATTTGAATGATGACTGTTGTAGAAGAGTAATGTATAGAAATTTGAGTATATAATTGAGTCTGTAAAGTATGGTAGAAGAAATGTGTGACATATATTGGATTGATATGTAATAATAATTCTAAAAGTTATTACAAAATGAAACAGAGATAAAAATACAAATAACACAATAAAACAGATAATCAGGCAGAATAACAGAGTTTATCAGTTGGGTGAGCTTAGTATAAACAGTAATACCATAGGTTGGCAGTACATGTTCAGATAGTCAGATTACTTGGGGTCCCTGCTGCTGGCTACCCAGTAGTTGGTGTACTTGACTTTCATTATGTATCATTATAATTGGTGAGTTCATTTCTCTCTTATACTTTACCATAGGCGGTCCAGCAGAATTTATAGTTCTTTGACTTGGCCAGATCACGCGCCAAAGTGTAAACGCGTCCTAGGGGTTAGATGCTCGGACAGGAATATAGGGTATCTTCTTGTGTTTTAAAGCCGAGATGTTTGGCACACAGCTTACATTTATGTTTGATATTAAATGATTTTGCTGCTTTTAGTAAATCATTCTTTAGTGGTCGAACTCGTTTCACTACAATGGTTGGGCTTTTATTGTTAATGGACTTTGGCCGTACTCTGTAAATATCTTTAATATCCATTTTGGTGATATTGTAGTCCAGAGACTTGGAGAGCACTAACCATCTCAATAAGGTCTTCTTTTTTCGTTAGGCTTTTGGAACATTTTTAATTTCGAAGCTAGACTTACGATTTTCCAATGTAATTCTTCCATTTTATTCTCCAGAACAGTAATATAATTCCTATCCTGCTTAACCTGTGTTTCAAGTTCGATTATTCGCTGCCTAAACTCCTCATTTTGTGCGGCTAAGAAAGACACTGAGCTTTCAATGTTATTATTTGTCTGTTGTCTCTTTGTGGGTATTTACTTGTTTAAGTTCATTGGTTTGGGAGGCAGAAAAATGATTAACTCGCATTTCTTGTTTAAAATCATCCATTTGGTTATACATCGAATCATCAATTGGTCCCTGCGTCTTATTTCGTTGGGAAACAAAGTTTGGAGGCGTAATAAGCGAAGATCCGTGTCAGAGGAGCAGTTCTAAGTACAGTATCCATGTACTAAGGTAGCAGAGCTACTAGGAGATGTATTCGCCTGCTGCTGATGTCACGGATGACGTAGCGTCGGGCGTGTGGCATATGCCTCTAAGATGGCTTTAGTGCAGTGGTAGGGGTGGTAGTATCCCTTAATGGGTGGCGATGCAATGGGTGTGTGACTGTTATTCAACACAAATAGTGACGATACGCTTGTTTAGAATTGGTTGTAGTTATAGTTGCGTAAGTAGGCGGAGTATAAGTACTAGACGCTCATAAAGTTGAAAGAGGTAGTAGAACTGTTTGCACCTTCTTAGACCGCTAATTGGGTGGTGTTGAGACGTGGGGAATGCGGCTGTTGCTCAACAAAAATGGTGTCAGCGCTTTGGGAATGGTAGTAATTTATACTTGCGTCACAGCAGTAGGCGGAGCACGAAGTACCAGGCGCTCAGGAAGTTCTGAGAGGTAGTAATACTGTTTGCACCTTCAAGTTTATGCACTACTATTATTTTGTCCGAATATTAATACACTGATTGTATTTTAATTTTTAATAAACAATTTAAAAATAGCAGAGACACAACTGTTTATACGGAGGTCCGAGGAAGAGGAACATAAACATTGATCTGCATACTCTGGCTTTCTTTGCTGTCCATTAACCCCTTTACTTTATTTTTTCTCTCATTAAATGTAACATGAGCTTTCAACATCATTTCATCAAATAATAGAATACATAATTTTTGTTCTGTGTTCATAGTTTGTGCTTTATTTTTTAACTGTAAAAAAATATTTTTATTAAGTCCTGGTTGGAGGTTACTCTTCTGTATGAGTTTAATGAGAGTTTGAGGGGCAGGCAAAATAAATATTTTTCTAAAAAATCGGTATCCTTTAGGGCTTTGCTTAAATATAGACAAAGCAGCAATTTTCTCTTGCAGGGTAAATCGTCGTCCTTTTCCTTTTTTCTTATTTTCTCGCCACTGTAACTGCATTAAAATTTTCGCAGTACTAGAACAATTTTCTAAAACTTCTAAAACTGCAGGATTTGTAGCAAACTTTTTTGCTGCTTTTATCTCAGCTTTCTGTTTCGCAATTTTATTTTTCATTTTGCTGATTTTTACATTTTGTTTAAGGAGCTCTTTTCAACCTTGGTCTGAAATAATACGTTTCTTTTTCTTGACTGCCAATGTTCCTCCTTAAAAATAAGAAATTAAAAAATTATAAAACCGGTTTTGTTGAAAGGAAAGAATAAAAACATTTATTCCAACACGCCACAAACATCATCAAGTATTTATTAGTTGTTGCAAATTGACCTTCATGAATCTAATGATTTAAAATTTAGTGACCAATACTATAATGTCAATTTTAGTACCTAGTCTTATCTAAATTCTTTTAATTAGTTATTTATTTATGCACATGCACAAAGTAGTACAGAAACAGAAACAGAAACTTTTTTATTCAATATAGATTATAAATAATACTTATTGAAAGTCACTCTTTTGTTTAATTACCACTGGTTCGAAAAAAACCTCTGTCCTGGGAAGAACCAGCAAGAAACCCAGCGGGACTTTTTTTTAAAAATAACAGCTTACAATCATGTATGTTACACAATTAACCACACAAAACAAATTAGAAATAGCTTGGTAGCGAACACTCATTCCCAGGGGTTATTATCATCCATAAATTCCTTAATATTATAATAACCCTTTTTATACAAACTATGTTTAATAAAGTTTTTGAATTTTGAGCAGGTCGAATTTTGTATATTTTCTGGGATTTTGTTGTAAAAGCGTATACATCGCCCCAAGAATGAATTACTGACTCGGTGGAGTCAAGTAACTGGTACTACTAGCTTGTGTTTGTTCCTCTTTGTTTGTTCTTTAACCACTCCTGGTAAGCTTAAAAGGCGGATTCGAACCCATTACCTTTTGAGTTCGCGGTCCGCACCCTGCCATTAGGCTAGTGTAATAATACATATATAAATATTATTTATGACAGAACAAAAATATGAAATGTATATCATATTATCAAATATGAAATATGAATAGTTATCATCTCTTGAATTAAAATAAATCATACCTAAACACCTTTCACCACTTTCCTTTATAACTAGAGGATTAGTTAATATCACAGGATCTTGCATCGGAGTAACTGGGTCTGAAACATTAGTTAATTTCCTTTCAGTAACATGTTTCACTACTATAATTATTCCTTTGCTGCTTTATATTATTATAGTTTTAGCCATGACATGATTTTACAGGCACTAGTGACAAGCGAGCAAACGATCGACCTGATGGTAAGTGGATGTTGTAGCCCATCATAGAAATCAACATTTATCCTCGATTAAAATCGAAATGCAAATGTGATGTCACCACACCTGAGGACTAAGATGGGTCCCCATTTTCTACACACTCACCATACGAAACACACCAGCATTAGGCGCCGTCCTATTGCCATTTAAGCTGGTGTTCTGTGATAGCGTAGTCCACGCGTCAAGCCGACCCATTCATGATACAACTATAATATAACTGCATACTATTTCATTTCATATTAAATATATTATTCAAAAATTTTATGTTCAATAAATTAATACTGTTAAAAAATGGCATCATAAGTCAGACTAACCAAGATTTTCTTTGTGAAGCATGTCCTTCCATTTTGTACATAATCGATGTCGTTGAGATAATGACCTGAAATGAAATTCATAAATCAATATAAAAAACAAAATAAAAGGTTTAAAGAAAAGCCAAATCACTGGAGGTTATAAGAAATGGGTGTTTCTCAATGGAGTGTAGTGTAGCCACAACAATATATATTAGAGTTAAGTTAATACATAATCTAATTAAAGTCATAGACAGAAAACATGTCTCCTCTCATTGACACATTCCAAAATTACAGAAACAAGTCTGATTAAGAAAATATATTTTTAAAGTCAAAGTCAACATTTTGCTTGTTAAAATCTCTTATGAAGATAAAAATCTACACCGGTTCACAGATCTACAACTTAAAATCAATACATTATCAAAGGTCTATCTTTAACAATATATCAGTAGCCAGGGAACTTCTAAGTGCAGAGTAAGTATCTATTATATCCTTATATATATTTAAATAAGTTTTGATCTACATGTGTGTGTGTGTGTGTGAAATTTATCAATTTTAGGTTTCCATCCTAGCCCACTGCAGTACATCTCCCACCTTTCCGATTGGCTGGTAGAAAATGCTATGGCATTAAGTCCAGTTTGTACCTTTAGTACAATAAAGTGTATAAATAAATAAATAAAGAGCTATTCATAACTTGTCCTCAATATATCAATCTATTTTAGGCTTTTTTATCCCTCAATGTGAACAGATCGGTGTTATAAATCATAGTGGCCAACAGATGGACTTGTTGACATTTGATAGATGATTTAGTTTTTTTTTTGTTAAAGGTCACTTGATCTAGTGTTCTAAGCTATGATTAAGAAAATCTGTTCAGCTAATTGAAGATCATCAGCTCGTTTTTTGTTTGGGTTTTCTAAATTTTTTTATTAAAGTAATTTAACAAAACACTAATATTTGAAGACATTTGAAATTTGCCAACACTCATTGGGGCAGCAGGGACACTTCCTTGGCCTAAAACCCTCTCATAAATGAGAGGCCTGTGTTCAGCAGTGGGACGATAATAGGCAACTTTAAATTTAACTAACAAAATTTCCTTCATAAGGTTTATAAATTTTGTTTCGATTGCATTATTAAATGTGAGTCCCCTTGTAAAGGTTACATACTATATTCAGCAGTGGAGTTGTGATGTGCTTAATGATGATATTATGTAAATATGTATAGAATGCTTGGGTAAGCATCAATATCAGTACCTGATGATGTTGACAGTTTTGCCAGGTTCAAAATTTCTTTCATGGGTTTTCTTTTGATAACTGCTGGTTTATTTGATGATGTAGCTAAAAGAAAATAATAGAATTAACTTTGAAATTATTAAAACTGCTATGTAATAATAAAAAATAGGCCCAGTATCTGTGATTACTTGCAAAAAGTATAATTTCACTGAGCAGTTTATTCATTTAAATCCTAGTGTTGGTAATAATAATTAATTTAAAATAAGGTAGTAAAGAGGGATGACCACATAAGCTATATTTATGAAAACTAGGCAATGGTTGATCATTAAAGCCTCATCCTTCTGTCAGCCGCATGCATTATAATTTTAAACCCTATAGTACATATAAATTGTATATAATTTTATTCTACGTCATTTGATGAATGCATTATGGTAAAATTATTGCTATTTAGATACTACTACTGAATCAGTCATATTTTACAAAGAAACAAAACATATCATTAGTAATATACTAAGTTCTTAATTCATTCTATATTTATTTAATCTGTAATCTAGAAAGACAAACCTGGCATATTCAAAGTTGGCACAGCAATGTTGCTGATTCTGTTATTTCTGCATTGAAATTTTTCTTCAAAATGTGAGTGACACACACGGCGATACTTGAATATGTGCATATTTTCGAGACCTAGTAAATCACCGCCAAGTGCATAAAGCCATACCCTAAATCGTTCACTTTCGTTTTCTGGGTTTGGAAATCCGTGAAGAATATGATGCATGCCTAAAATATTTAGAAGATACATTTAAAATAAGACATACTTAGTATATTATGCCTAAGACAAATCTTCTAAGAAAGCCCTTGATGCAAGTTGTTTAGAGACGAGATTACATACCTGCACTGTCCTTACATCCGGGGACACAGCAACGCTTATCTGACATATTTTTTATTAGTTATTCTATCTAGCAATGGACAAGATATCACAAAAACCAAATCGTTGAAAATGGTTTACGTGATCATTTGCCGGAAGAATAATAAATAGCTCAATTCAATGTAAATAATACAACACAAAACCACATAAACTATTATATATAATAAAATATTAGTAACTAACAAATTATCATTAAATATTAGAATATCGATAAACAAAACACATAGCGGGAAGCGTGAATAAATTCACAATGGCAGTTTGCTGTGCAGATTGAGCTTAAAAAATTCAAAGTATCTAATTACGGGATATTTAATTAATAATTTTAGGAAAGCATGTGTAATCGGTATTTATTTATAAGCACATGCTCAAAATGTTTATCACAGAATTTTAATAACTTTGAAGAAAAGAAAATATCTTAATTATATTACTTTCTACTAAATAGAAGATTTTCTTTATAAAATTTGTTTAATTTACATACTGGTAGTAGCGACATCTAGTACCTGATCAAAGAATTATTCGCTCCAAATTGGAAGAACGTCATCTATTATTTTAGTTGGAATAATATGATTGTATAATACGACTAAAATGAAAAGTAGTAAATAGATATGGTTTCAAATAGCTTACTAAGTGCATCTTAATTTTGATAAATATCACAGGTTTCAAGTTTAATGTTCTAAGATTGTAGAGCCTGCCTATAGGGTACCTACTATAGATTCTCATTATACGTATGTATGGCAAATTTTTAGTTCCTGCAATTAGAAGCAGATAGCGCCACATTGAAATATTGGTTGTTTTCTCTATGTCAGTAATATATAATGTACTCTGTGTCGTGGTGTTTATGTAGTGTTTCATTATATTTCCAATAGGTGGCAGTATTGTATAAATGTTGTAATAGCTTTTGTACAAAATTATATTGGCAAACGTTGTACGGTCCTTTCCGGTTGGTGGCGTTATAGTAGGGGACCTCACGAACACGATGCTAAAATATGCTAGAGCGTCGCTCCTACTCCATCTATATGAAGGCGTTAAAACTTTTTATTCCAAAGTACATCGTGGTGTTTATGTAGTGTTTCCTTCTATTTTCAATAGGTGGCGGTATTGTATAAATGTTCAAATAAACTTTTGTACAAAATTACATTGTAAACGTTGTTTTGTCCTTTCCGGTTGGTGGCGTTATAATAGGGAAGCTTACGATGCTAAATGCTAGAGCGTCGCTCCTATACTCCATCTATATATTTATCACGAAGGCGTTAAAAACCTTTTTATTCCAAAAGTACAGTCGTGGCGTTTATATAGTGTTTCATTCTATTTTCAATAGGCGTATTGTATAAATGTTCAAATAAACTTTTGTACAATTGTAAACGTTGTTCTGTCCTTTCCGGTTGGTGGCGTTATAGTAGGAGCCCACGATGCTAAATGCTAGACCGTCGGGAACCTATTGGAAGATTAGATGATAGTAAGAAAAAATTGTAATTTAATGCACCTTTCACCGGTGGGGAGCCTCTACAGGTTTTCATAAATGTTAAAAAAAAGTCATGGAAATATTCAGCGCGTCAGATATTGATAGTGCCCCACGTCTCTCTGATAACGGAGGTTTGTTAATCTGCCGGTTGCATATCGGGTGTGGCCGTGAGGGTAGAAAAAAAAACATATTGGCGCGCGTCAGACGTCATCGATTCGGACGATTCGGAGGTCACGCAAGGTTGCGGCAGCATTTAAAAATGCAAAAATCGCCATTTTCAAATACTAAGCGCGTCAGGTTATTATATAGACTGACGACTGTCTGGAGGATTTTTAATCTGAATATTTGAAAAATGAAATATTCATGATTTTTTAATCACTTAATTTTGTGAAATAAAACGCACGGAAAATAGCATACAATTATAATATATATTCATCATCATCATTATCATCATCACAAGTCCACTTCTGATCATAGGCTCACACTTCGCCTACCGATACGAAGCTGCCACTCGAGAACCTTCCGTCCCATCGGTTGTCGGTTCTTCGAGCTATATGGCCGGCCCATTGCCATTTGAGCTTACTAATCCTTGGGCTATGGAAGTCTTGTAAGATATTGACAAGTCTTGTCAGCACCCTATATGGAAGTTTGTAAACTAACCCATTGTGCCAGACCTTGTAAAGCCTTAGTCATTTCGAAGAACAGAGTTGTGTACCGCCAACGCAAAGTCAGTAATTTTCATTTAGAAAACCCAAAATTAGGGGCTTTTAGGTGCTAATTAGGTGCCAGTTTAAAAATTAGGTGCTCTAAAATTTTCACCGCAACGTTTGCTTGCGAGGACGTATCGCTAGCAACGCAACAAGTCATTAGTAGATACGATAAATAGTAAGGAATTAAGTGCTAATTAGGTGCTGCAAGTATAGGCAAGGCGACCCTAATAAAAATAAAGTCGTTATTCAGAACAAAGCAGATGCAAAATTCAGGTTTTCTGAAAATAAGAATAGAATCAAAAATGCTTTTAGAAAAAGCCCAAATTAGGGGCTTTTTAGGTGCTAATTAAGTACCAAGTTTAAAAATTAGTTGCTCTAAAATTTTCACCGCAACGAACGATTGAAATTTGCGTTGCTAGCGAAACATATCGCTAGCAATGCAATAAAGTTATTAGATATACGATAAATATTAATAGCAAGGAATTAAGTGCTAATAAGGTGTTGCAAGTATAGGCAATGACAAGGCGCCCCTGATAAAAATAAAGTCGTTATTCAGAAAATTATTCAGCGAAGCAAATGCAAAATCAGGTATTCTGAAAATCAGAATAGAATCAAAATTGCATTTAGAAAACCGTTTTTGTGTTTTGCCATCTAGCGTCTATCTTACTTTGATAGTCCATCAATTTTGATTCGATAAAATGACTAGAAGTATAGAACGTTGTAGATGGCGCTATTTATTACAAAGCAATTCACTGGAAAGAAAATATCCTTTCGATTTAGTACACTAAAATAAGAATTGTAACATTTATTTGCTATAAAATTAAACTTCTATCGTATATATTATGCCGCACTTGCACGTTTGAAAGTTATATTAAATCAATCGTTTGCTGTGAAATCTTTTGAAATGTTATTTTTAGTAAATCCTACGATGAAATACCTGTAAATGATATTTAACTCATAGGTTAAGTAACAAATAAATATAATGTATAAAATAATTTTAAATTAGGTAACAATTAAAAATTATTTTAAATTGTTATAATATAATAATAAAAAACCCCATATGAATGGGTATTGAGCTACAAAATTTTTGATTTCACCCTCGCGTCCTGCAAGACCGCGGCTGTCGCGGCGCTGTACGGCGAACGGAAGCGGAAGTGTTTGTGCGTCACTTGGTATGTATTGGAATGATTGCCCACAAGTTGGCGCGAGATCAGTGTTGTGTCGGTTTTACAAAATATCAAAGGGTTGTGGCAGAGTATTGGCCGCCGCGTCCATACGTTGGGCGCACGTTTAGTTGCTACGAGCTCAGGAGTGATTGCATGCACCTGATTTAAATTTTATATTCCCATCATAACTAGTGTCTACAAAATGGCAATAACAATGACCAATGAAGAAACTTTTCACATTAGCTCTCCAATGAGAAATTGTTTGTGGAACAGAAGAAATAAAATTTCTTTTTCCATTTCTTTTGATCACCCTTTTCTTATACACATACACGTAGTAGCGGTATGCTGTGAATAAATAGACCGCAGCAGCCGTTAGCGCCTCAATATCCATTTTAATAAATTGTATGAAGAAATGGGAGAAGGACCTATATAGCCTGTATCTTTATATTTTGCTTTCATTTTTGTTGACTCTAATACTTCATTTTTAAACTAATATAAAGTAGTGCTTGACGACTTACCCACCACCTGATGGTAAGTGCTGATGTAGCCAAAGATGGCTGAACCGAAACAAACTGAACGACCTTCCAACGTGTGGACGCCATCACAAACTCTTGGCTAATATCTTTGCCAACACATTCGCCACTATGTTGGCCAACGTGAAGAGCCGCCTTAATAGTTTCTGGGGAATCGAACTTTGCTCAGAATTAGAAAAAATTAATAATTTCTTTATTCTTCTAATTATCTTTGTTTGTTGACTGCCTCGTTGGTCGATTTTTAATTTTATATAAGGGCTTATTTTTATTTTTAGGAGAGATCTGCTGTTTGAAAATGTAAATTGTAATTAAATCAACTTTTTGTTTCGAAACTGTATTTTTATTGACCAACTAGCTAGTACAAGGCGCGTAGTTCATTCTTCCTTATAAATATTAAATTCTATTTTATAATATTACAATCACGGTATATAGGTATATGTATCGACGTAATTGCCGATTTCTTGTACATAAAGTGGGATTATGAAATTATAAAAGGTTTTTGTTTTATTTGCATAACAATACAACATTACTTCTTACTTTCTACAACATTAATCAAAAAGATTAAAATCACACCCTTCGATACATTTTTTCACACCATAAACTTTTAATATCTACCTCCTTTTGCGGCAAACAAAATCAGTTAAAACAATCGAAAATGTTCAATTCGAAAACGTTACATTACGGCCTTGTCTTTAATCTATGTTGTTCAAAGATTAAACAGCATTTTATCTTTGAACAACAGAGATTACCGAACTTTCAAATAAATTTGTCGGTTCGATAGGTACGATACGCGCAAAAGTTGAAAAAGTTTTACCGCAGTCCGATGAACGGTATGGCAGCGCATAAAATGAACAAACATTAAAACTTTATACATATATTAGAGTTAGACTATAGTTCTGTTTATATACAGCTTGCAAATATTATTATTTATTAAAGAATAAAACATAATGTTTTAATAACATATAGCCGTATAGCCGTAAACATAATGTTTAATAACACATACTATCTCTTTGGATAATAAATGTCCCCCAGATCAAATTTCGGTCACGGCGGCCAGTCTCAACGGAGACTAGCCATCGGCGCAGGACAGGATTATAGTGCCCAAGTGTATGCGAGCTCAGATGCACGCTCTATTGCCTCACTCTCATAGTCCGATGGGACGATAAACCGACACGACCGGAGAAATCAGGCGCAGAATCACCGGCTTTACGTGCTTTCCGGCGGGGTGAGACACCGCCAACATTTTGACTCGGACAGCTACAGAGAATTGTTTGACGGAAAACTCAATAAATGATTTTTGGCCGACTCGGGTTCTAATCCGGGACGTCATCAGCAGTCGCGTTTACAACCACTAGACCGACGAGTCTCTTTGGATATGAGTATATATATAATTACGTTATGAGTTGCGCAAGCAGACTTCCTATTGTACACACACCCTTGCGTTTAGCGAGTATTAGGTATTTATTTTATCAGACTGTGTTGCGTTTAAGCTGTTGCACAAGACCTTGAGTTGTGCCTCAAGTGCACAGAACGCCTAGCTACCGCGCCGCCATGGCGCCGAAAGCTTAACACTGTTTACGTACCTAATTTTTTTGTGAATATGTACTTGTCTGAATAGTTTTGTTGTTTAGTATATTTAGTTTAGGACAAATTAATTGTATAAGTTTTATTGAAGTAATTTATATGTATATTATGGAAAATACATTCAATAACAATTTTGAAAACATAATAATGAAAAAAAAAAAAACCAGATAACTAACTTTTAACTAAATTTTTAACCGTATTATTAATAATATCTTTTATCATTAATAATCGTTGGTCTATTCAGGTGGGTGTAGGGTTCAAATTCCTGGTAAGGTTGTTTTTAACTTGTATTATTAAATTTTTACTTCATAATTTTGAGATTATTATTATTTATTTGTTTTAGTTTATTTATCTTACTATAAATTCAGTGCTTGTGCATAGTTTTTAAATTTGATTTATAAATCCTCTCTATATCTACGAAGTTTGTAATTTGCATAAACATAACAATCTGTTTACAAAGGCATATATGAACATAAGGCAAAAAGAAATGCAAATAGACTTGTATTAGATGATGTATGATCAAACAAATACATTCTGTGTACTAAATATCGAATTTGTCAATAAAACAAAAATACAAATTATTCATCTAAATTTATTTTATCGCCTCAAAGTAAATTCCATCGCTTGCAATACAACATCTCCAACGTTCACCCAGTCTTCCATACACTTCATAGGCTATTTGCGGTGGCCTTTAGCTCATTCAATAATTTTGTTATGGCTTCTATCGACTCAAAACGTTTTCCTCGAAGTGGTAATTTTAACTTGGGAAATAAAAGTCAGACGGAGCCATATCAGGTGAATACGGTGCTTGGTCGAGAACTTTTGTTGAATGTTTCGCTAAAAACTCTTTCACTATAATGGCTGTGTGTGATGGTGCATTATCATGGTGCAGCATCCATGAGTTGTGTTGCCACAAATCTGGACGTTTTCGGCGGATACTCACGCTTCGCTGACGCCTAAATAATATTCTTTATTCACTGTTTCTCCTTTGAAGGAATTCGGAGAACCACACCACGGTAGTCAAAAACTGTCAGCATCACCTTGATTTTGGAGCGACTTTGCCGCGGTTTTTTTGTTTCGGCTCGTTTTCGAGACGCCATTCTGAAGATGTTGGCTTGTTTGCATGTCGTACTCATAAACCCATGTCTCGTCGCCAGTTATTATACGTTTCATAAGGTCGGATCCGTAGAAGCTCGAAACCGTCTTCAGCGACATGCCGCTGCGCTCTTTGAACAAAATTGAGCTCTTTGAACTAGTCGAGCGGCGACGCGTTTCATGCCTAAAATGTCAATGAGAATGTTGTGGACGGACAAAGATATGTTCACCTCACTAGCCAACTCTCTCAGACTCATACGTCGATTTTCGAGCACTAGCTTTTGATTTTGTTTGTTTTCTTTGGTCGTAGCGGTTGAAGGTCTACCAGAACGAGGCAAGTCTACTACTACTTCTCTTCTTTAAAAGCCTTATACCATCATAAGCCCTTGTTTTCGATATACACGATTCGCCGTAGGTATTTCGCAACATTTTTAGTGATTCACCACATGAAATATCATTCGAAAACAAAATTTAAGGCACACTTTTGTTCAACAATATTTTCCATTGTAAAATCGCCGATAACTCAAAACTATGACCAACAAAAGTGTAGTTTAAAACAAATTAAATGACAGATCCCGCTCAAACTTTGCGCGCTAAATCAGTACAGTGCTACCAACATGCAGTAAAAAATTAGAACGACCTCTTTACGCGGGTCTTTTATTGACATACCCGATACTTTTACACAGGTTGTATAGTAAGCTGTTTAACCATGTGTATTCAATTTATAATAAAATACCAAATGACATCAATCGCATAATAATAATTTATTTAGGAAAAAATTATTAACTTATATCAATGAAAATCAATTTTATGACATCAGAGACCTATTTGTTAAATGTA
>JAGSMP010001058.1:0-76436 GCA_029286625.1 Parnassius orleans | reverse complement strand
AAAATCGCCGATAACTCAAAACTATGACCAACAAAAGTGTAGTTTAAAACAAATTAAATGACAGATCCCGCTCAAACTTTGCGCGCTAAATCAGTACAGTGCTACCAACATGCAGTAAAAAATTAGAACGACCTCTTTACGCGGGTCTTTTATTGACATACCCGATACTTTTACACAGGTTGTATAGTAAGCTGTTTAACCATGTGTATTCAATTTATAATAAAATACCAAATGACATCAATCGCATAATAATAATTTATTTAGGAAAAAATTATTAACTTATATCAATGAAAATCAATTTTATGACATCAGAGACCTATTTGTTAAATGTAATTAATTTTTTTTTTGTCACCCTTATTCTATAAAAAAAAAAAAAGAGAACCGCAGACCCTTTTTACTGGAAAAGAGGCATTCTATCTTAGTCCTCACGGCTGACAACGCATCTGCATTTAAATTCGCAAACGAAGATAGATGTAGATGTCTATGGGCCACAGCAACCACTTACCATCAGGTGGACTGTGTGCTCGTTTGTCACCCTTATTCTATAAAAAAAAAATGGCATCATAAGATGATAGTCAGTCAACTGGTAGAGTAATTGATAATTGATGACTTTGGAAAATTAGATTTAACATTATACATTTTTTGAAGTGGAAAAATATGAGCTTCATCTCACAACTATGACCAACCACATACTAAACTATACTACATATTCAACATTTTACGGGTGGCACGGGGCATTACATCTTAGTCCTCAGGTTTGGCGACGCATCTGCTATCTGTAGCGGTTTGTTGGCCTTGAGATGGCGGATCAGGTTGACTATACGCTAGTTTGCCTTTTCCATGATGTAATAAAAGCTTACGGAACAGTAATACAGTGTAGTATTAAAGTTGGCTTGATGCCCTCGACCAATCGCCTTCTATTGTTTGCCAACACTTGAAAGTCTTGAAAGGTTATACCTTTTTATTTACGCCAGACATAAAATATCAAGGCACACGACAGGCAGCAGCATCCAAGGTGCGGACGTTAGTACTGCGATCATTTCACTTTATAACTGTAGAGGCCCTTGACCAGAAGTGGACTTCTATGGGCTGATTAAGAGGAATAATGAGAATAAAATAGTTTTTTTCAATATAGATTAAAAATCTCTGTTCTGGGAAGAACCACCAAGGAACCTAGCGTCACTTTGAATGTATTATAATTAAGATTGAAATATACAATGTTTATTACCATAAGAAAAAAACTAAAACTTAAATTATCATATACTAGTAATTCGGGGAGAACTTCGCGGTATAGTGCCAAGAACGCTGGCTGCGTTTCCTCGCTGATTAGCTAAACTAGCCTTTTAGTAAGAAAACAATCAGCCTACTTATATGGTGCATACTTAAACTGTTTATTATGGCGTATACTTCATTATTAAAACATTTAGAAACTGTTGGGTAGCGATCACCTCATTCAGGGCTTATCAATAATGTATTCTTTAATAATATAATAACCGTTTTCACATTGTCTATGTTGAATAAAAAATAAAAGCATTTGGAATAAAGAGACAGCCATTATATAATGCTCCGTGGCGCAGTGGCTCAGCAATGAGTTGCAGCGCCAAGGGCCGCGGGTTCGAATCACTCAAATATTTGTATGGCCTACAAATAACTTTAGTTTACATGGTTTCTGTCCTTGAAGTGAAAAGTATTTTTTCTTAACAATTAAGATACACTGAGTTTAAAAAAAAACAATACGAAAATAATCTAACACGTCACGTTTACAAAGAATTTTTTTTATTTACCACGAAATGCTTACAAAAATATTAAAAAATTTAAAAATAAGTTGCCTCAGCTTTTTTGTATTTATTTGTATCTGTGTCTCTTATTATAGACCAACAATAGTCCCCTAACATAGCTTCATCCCAGTCTCCTTGATAATTTTGCTCAAAAAAATTAAGATTCTGGTGAAAACGCTCTCCGTGTTCGTCGCTAACGTGTCCAAGGTTTTCGGGGAAGAAATCGAGGTGCGAGTGAAGGAAATTAATTTTCAGACATGTCAACATATATTCGCTGAAAATTATGTAATAAATCAGCAACTAACTCTCGGTATTTTCATTATTTTTGTTGCCTAAGAACCCTTGGATAACAAATCGTAATGAGTTTCAAGCAGACCTTTCAGTATCCGAAAGATTGTTTGTTCACTTCGTTTACGGTACATAGTAACTCTTGTGTTGGGAGCAAGTAACCTCCATTGTTGCAGTCGTGAAATTAGTAATTCAGCTTTGGACTTAGATAGTTGTAAATCTCTGACTAAATCATTAAATTCATACTTGAGTTATCATGTGTGGTTCTTCGTCAACATGAAAAAAATTCACCTGAACTTTGACTTTGAATTTGAGCTTCTTTAAATTCCGTGTTAATCATCAATGTTTCGCTGGAACAACCAGAAGATTCTGGAACTTGTTGCTTGTCTGCACAGTATACGGGTTTAGTGACCGAAGGAGCATTTGCATATATAATTTTATCTTTGTTCTTGTAGTTAAAACCAAATGTGTTTGTAAGACAAAAGTAACAATCATTTTCGTGGTTGGACGCTTCCCTCCATACCATTGGCATATTAAAATTCAAGGATGTTTCCACATCTTTCACGTGGGGAGCCCACGTTTTGTACTGGTGAGAAACTGATATTTTAAAATAATATTTAAAAAAAACTATTGGTAAATCCAATTGTGCATGCCCTGAGCGCATTAAAAAATTACGTATAACATGATTATACGTAAATTTTATGTATATGTATGTATTATACTTCCAATTTTCCAATAATTTTATGTCAAACTTCAATTAAAAAAAAGGTTGGAAAATTCTAAAGTGCACGACTCATAATGCTCATATGATAATCATATCATCATTCAGGTCATTATTTGTACAGCGATCTTTTTGAGCCGCTGCAAACAACCGATACAGTATCTACTCACGCTGGCGGCTGAGGCCGAAGTGAGTGAGTGAGGCAGTCCATTTCCTACGCGCTTTGCGCTTAAGGCATGCAATATGCTTCTTTGAGTGATTCCGTTATGGGATATCCTTTCTTAGATATAATAAGTTCACCACAAACGTAACATAAACGGTCTGACTTTACTTTACACATCTTTTTTGACATTTTAAAAACAAATATTTATTTCAATGAACACAGCATCAACATTTTAGAATGAATTCAGAAGCAACCTGTGGTTAACCTGAAAATAAAATGTGGTGGTCACTTAAGTTTTTGACATCATAAAAATAAAAAACACATATTTTTACTTTTAGTTACTGCAACTAAATAAAATAATATGAAATTCACTGGAAGGACATAATTTTTATTTTATTTTGTAAACTAGTGTAATTGTTCCGGGTCTGGATGTTTGTTCTTGTGAAATTTATGTATGTAAACTGCCCCTACGATACAGGAGAAAATTCTAGTGTGGAGGTAACGTTTTTTAAAAAAAAATATAAATATATAATACATGTTTTCAGGGATTGTATTGTAAAAATAAATTGCGCCATGAAAGAATTAGTGCCTGTAGATTCTTATTACGTATCACAATTGCTACGTATTCATTAGCAAGAAGAAATGAAACAACACAAGCTTGCGTGCCGCACGCAGGTTGAATGTGCTACAAGAACAGCTGTTGTTTGTAAAAAGCTCTTTTATACATATAAATAAAATTGAAGTGTCAGTCTGTAATATTGAAATAACTGGCTTCTATTAAGCTCAGAGGGTTATTTGCATACTATTAAGACATAAACAACCATTCTTAAAATATTCGTCTGTCTGTCTGTGTCTCTCTGTCCGGCTATTCTTCAGAATGGCTCATTTCCTCAGAATGGAGAGCAATGCCAGAAGGGATCTAGGCTATATTTTTATCAGAAAAACTTGTAGGTTTTCGATTTCTTATGTTTACGCAAACACTACACATTTAAATGAATTAAATCTTTACTGATTTTATCGCGTATATTAACTAATTTTAAATTGACTACGTTTCCACGAGTTCCCCCGTTCCCGTGAGTAATGTAAAATAAGTTAATATACGCAATAAAATCCGTAAAGATATAATAAGTAGTAAAACTGTTTCAGTTAAATGTTGAAGATTTTTCTTAAAAAACGAAATATCGATAACAATAATATGATCCTTGCTTATCTTAAATATAAATATCGCCAAATTAGTAGATCCTATCCAGGCTAAGCCAGGGCGAATCGATAGTATAATATATTTTCTTTTAGTTTTTCTTCACGAAAATCAGTCTGATAGAAGCAGGATTCTAACGTCTCGATAGATTCATTAAAGTACCTCCTCCTCGTTCATAGATCAATTTAAAAAGTTTATCTTTTTTATTTTGAAGAATAATAAGATTGTCAGACCCGGGCTCGACCAGTATTCTATATGTGGTTTTCAAAAATATTTCATCAGGTTTTTAAAGAGTTTTTGCAACATTTACTTCCCATGAAAAAAAATATTACAAAACACAAAAGTTAGTTTTTAATCGTATAATAATGTATATACATGTTCTTCATTCTTATTACGATATTTTTGTTTTAATTAAGCTACACTCTTTCGTTAATTTGTAAAAATAACGTAAAGCGATTTTCAATTTGCTCGCACGCCAGCAGCAGCAGTGTTACTTTACAATCCACTTGTTTTAAAAAGGACTTCACTTTATTAAAGCTTTACTATAATGGTGCTTAGTAGACTGCAGGTATTGTAATTCTAAAAAAATATATATATTTATAACAATTTATATATTATTCCTCAAGAGTTAGGTGAATTTTCGAACTACAAAATACTAGATAACGACGACTTGTATGTGCTAGATCCACGTTGCAGTTATATTATGGCTGTAGCCCAAATGGGTCGGTTCGACCGGGAAAGGACCACGCTCACTCAGAAGCGTAACATAGCATTTTAGTTCTCAATCGAGGAAAAATGTAGTCATTGGGCCACAGCATACATTTACAATCCGATGGACTGTGTGTGCGTTTGGCACACTAATTCAATAAGAATAAAACAGAATTTGATCCTCACCGGCACGAAAGAAATTGTTAATTTGCAATGAAAACATCGCGTGGAATTAAATGTTTGAGGACATGCGAAGTCCGCACAAATTGCTATCGGATTAATTGCTTTATAACCCTCACATATGAGATGAGGCCTGTGCTCAGCATCCACATAACATGACGCTTATTATTATAATAAAAAATATTTACATATTCTATCATGAAATATACAATATTATTATTTTATTTTTTATAGGATAGGGTGACAAACGAGCACACAGTCCACCTGATGGTAAGTGGTTGCTGTGACCCATAGACATCTACATCTATCTTCAATAAAGAATCAAAATGCAGATGCGTTGTCACCCGTGAGGACTAAGATGGAATGCCTCTTTCCAGTAAAAGGGTCTCCGGTTCTCTACACTCACCATACGAAACACAGCAGTGTTAAGCTGCTATTTTACGCTGGTATTCTGTGAGAGCGTGGTCCTTCCCGGTCGAGCCGACCCATTCGTACTACAACTATACTACTAATATATGCAGCATGGCTCTACCACGTAAAAATACTAAAACTATAATTTAAAAAACTTGGAATTTAATTATCAAACAGTCCTACTCCACGTATCAGCCAAGAACGCTGGCTGCGTTTCCGCTGAATAGCTATACCTAGCCTTTGAGCGAGAAAAGAGCCAGCCCTCTTATCACCAGCAGCAACGACCAGCCGCGGATGGAGTTCCTTTAAGAACTTCACAGCACGTGGACCCCACGGACCGATAGTCTCTACATGAAATATATTTACTGAACTTTAACGATACTTCAATGTCAAGCCATTGCGCGTTGCGAGCGTTGAGACATTTCTTTCCTGCTTAACGATGCTTAAATTTAACCGTCTTCAACAGTGACATTACCTTCACGAGTACATCTATAAAATTCCCTCAGAGCTGCAGAGTTAGCGATAACTTTGTTCAAGATTTTCAACTTCTTTTTGACTTAATAATCTTTAAAATCTCTGAAAGTGAGGTCGTTGCTACCAAGTCTTTTTTTAATAATAAAGCGCCTTACTCATAATTATCTACCTTAATATATGGAAAGCTTAAAGGTGTAAGTTTCTTTATTCTCTAAATGACAATAGAAAGAGATGTGCAAAATTGTAGTCTTTAGTAACGCGTGTGCACCCTCACAACGGAGTCCTACGGATGTTTGGCAACAGAATGGGCTCAGCTCTACTTGCCAGGTACGTGCTACTTGTTGGTTTACGCTTTTGTTATAGAACCAAAATGACATACGAACCTACACATAGTCTACTAGATTGTGATGTATGTAAGTGGTTTCTGCAGTCCAAAGAGGGCTACGGATGCGTTGCAATCTCTGAGGAATAACCGCGAACTTAAAAGGTCGTGGGTTTGAATCGCCATTCGACTACTGTCGTGAACCACTCCTGACACAAACATTTAAGAGGATTGTGAAGTGCCGATACGCAGTGCGAGTAGGTATTTTCAAAAATGCTATCTGTTTCATACCGCTCGCTCTGTATCGCCGTATCATGCGATAGAGAGAGTTGTAAGTCTTGGAAACAATTGCCTACATTACCTTTTTGAAATATTGTTTCGGGCGATAACGTTTTCACCCTCCTAAACCTTTACATACGAAATGAGACAATTTTGTTTTCATTAGATTTAGTACACTTCAGTCTAGATCTGTACGTTTTTCTTTTGTTGTAATTCACTTTAGTTTAATTTAAAAAAAAAACGCTCGAGGAAGTTTTTAAGTCAAAAATATAGATATTTAGATGCTAATAACTTATATCGTACGCAATATTTCTTTAAAATAAAAACGTACGGACCCAGTTTTTTTATTATATCTACACCATTTCCAAAACTTATGAAAATTATACTATGTTTAAGGGGGAATACGATATCGCTTTTTGTATGAAAATTTACAGCTTCGCAATCCTTTTAAAGCTTACCGGGAGTGGTTAAAGGGAACATTAGCACCTAATGTTAATAGCATCGATAGTTCTTTTTAAACTTACTCAGACGGCTCCTGACTGAAAAGGAGTTCTACCACCTAGCAATGTATTACGAGTTCCATGAGCCGAGCCGATATGTATATTTTATACACAATTAGTTGTTACTAAAGTAGAATGTAGGAAAAATTGCATGCAAACATATACCTAGTATAAAAATAAATATATATAGGTATATGTATTATAGTATTCTATGGGTATTTCTCATACAACATCTTGATATATATTTGTAAATGTGTAAGTAACTAACGTAATTCTTATTTGTAAATACATATGCATGGCATGACAACATTACTCAACCTAAGTTTTGACATAAATTTTAATATTATTTTCTTTTATCGCTTCGTTAAGCTTGTCCACAAATATGTTCAAAGGAGAGAAGAGTGAGTGTCTCTATATTTTACTTTAGTAATAGACTCGAGTCTATATGATAGAATTGTACAAATATCCATTTATTTTTTTAAAGTGTCGAAAAGTATAATAATAATTTCCTTCAGACCGAATTTCGGTCACGGCCGCCAGCCTCAGCGGAGACTAGCCATTTGCGCAGGACAGGATTATAGTGCACGAGTATGTGCACACTGTATTCCCTCATTCACAAAGTCCATTGAACGACAATCCAACACCACCAGAGAGAGATCAGGCAGACCAACGGATATACCTGCTTTCCAAGGCACGGCGATGACAACACTGCCAATTTGCTGACACCGGGCTGCTACTGAAAATTTCTTGACAGGTAAACCTAGTAACTGATTTTGGATAGATCCGGGATTCAAACCAAATGATTAGCAGTCGCGCTTACTATCACTAGACCAACGAAGCATTCAAAGAGTGACTCTGAACTATAATAAATAAATATTACTAGAAAAATAAATTTAACTAGCTCCTAAGATGAATTTCGATGGAGAAAGCAATTGCGATCTCATACATAGTTATGAGCTTCAGGAAACCGAGGTAGGTAAACAGCAGTGGCATACTTTATTATCGTTCAAGGGAGAAATTATTTTCATGCAAAATATAAAATGTTCGAACTTCAAGCTCAAATAATTATTTGAGCTTGAAGTTCGAACTAGATCTTTATTAAGTAGGTATAAAATTAGGTAAGTAAAAACAGTTGGACGAAAGAACGTTTTCAAAACAATTTGTTGTTTGGAACAAACTCGTACTACGTTGTTTTTTTAGGAGCATTAAAATTTAATATGCCTGTAAATTTTATCAAAAGCGAAAAAGATAATAATATAAATTTATTTCCAACGATAACTTGTTTTCCAATGATCCTTCCTTGTGTTGCTTATAAACCTATACTTTGGTTGTTATTTATTTCTATCCATCCTTTACAGAATATAACAGTCCTCTGCTGTACATAGGCATCTCCTTAAACTTTCTTAGAAGGGGATATTTGCCATAGTTTGCCAAACATGGCTAACCGGTTCATTTTCTAGTTGTTATTAGGAAGACGTTGATGCCCTTGCCCTTGTTTTGTTTATCTCTGCCAACTTTTACGACACTCATTTATTTATATATTCTTTATTGCATTTGCTTTACAAAAAAATACAAAAAGTGCAACTGCAGCTTTTAGATATTCTTTACCGGTCCACGTAGATCGTTAATCCTCATAAAAAAAATTCCCGCTGTTTAGTTAAACAGTTAAAAAACATTCTTTACATAAATATATTTATGTACTTACATTGTAAATCCACAAGAATTTTTACACATCTTTTAGTATTCAAAACAGAGAACAACAACAAAAAACAAAACACTCCATACATGTCAAGTGACGTTGAAACCGTGCTCAACTTCTTGACACACCCTCACGCACTCACGCACACATCTACTTTCTTACTTTCTCTAAAAGCCCGTAAAATTCCACTGCTATTCACACACATATGCATTTAAAACCATTGCTTAATATGTGTGCATGAATTTGTGTTCTTATAATAAGTCGTGCATGGATTTGGCTTTGTTTCAGCTTCACCTAAGACGTACTATGCGCAGAATTTAAGTTGTGACTTGCCTCGAATTACGTCAGAGTGTAATGACAGTCCGTATTAAGGCGACAAGAGCGTAGTGGCAGGCGGTAGTAAAAAACAGGGAGCGTAGGTCAAGTCAATTTCTGCGCGTTGTACGCAGCCATCACACAGTTTCCGTTACAGCCTATCATAAGTCCACTGCTGAAAATAGGCTTCTCCCATAGATTTCCTTATAAGGCGTATATTTGCCATAGTTGCCACGCTTGGTAGGTGGGTTGGCGATGGCAATTTTATTTATTAGTTGTTATTAGGAGGACGCTACTGTCCATCTCCTGGTTTGTTTCTCTCCGCCTCTTATGAAATCCAACCTACGATACGGGTTATTGGATATTCTTACACCGCCACTACACGGTAGTGTGTGCAGCGCTCCATCTACATTTTTTATAAGTCTGAGAGGGGGGTGGGGGTATTTTATATAATATTATTATACATATTAATATAATTATTTGTGAGGCTTTCTTTTAGTTATAGTACATGTTCCGTGTTGAACCAGAACCCACGCCTCGTAGCGCCGCAGCCAAAGACGTAGCCACTGCGCTACTGAGCCGTATCGAACGCAAACTTAATAAAAAATGAATTCACATGTCGTAGGAAATACAAAATATTTTTTAAAAAGTACGGAAAAGCTGTCTTGCTTACACGACTAGCCTACAATATAACCCTCAATAAAATACGAACATAGAACCAAGTTATTTATATATCTAGGTTACCACGTAGAATCCTAACGAACCTCTCTGCAGTTATTTTATAGTTGCAGCACGAATGGGTCGACTCGACCGAGGAAGGACGACGCTCTCGCAGAATACCAGTGTGAAACAGCACCGTAATGCTGCTGTGTTTCGTGTGGTGATTTTAGAGACCTGCAGACCCTTTTTACTGGAAACAAGGCATTTTAACTTAGTCCTCAGATGTGACAGTGCGTCTGTATTTTGATTATTCAGCGAGAATAGATGTACACATCTATGGGCTAATGCATTCACTTACCATCAGGTCGACTGTGTGCTCGTATGTCACCTTTTTTTATAAAAAATCTACAACAAAATTTACAATAATTTATACTCGTAATATAGAAGTTTATGCAAAGTCTTTTTTACTTATTGCACTGCGATAACAGGCAACTACAATGTGTGCCGCAACGCAATATAGTTAATAAAAGAATTATAGCAAAGTTATTAACAAAAAAAATTAAAAAGCTAGTCTATTGTTAGATATGGGCATGTCCCGTAGTATGGAAGATTGACTACACCAATATTACACATACTAGACCGGAATAAGACGAATAATAAGAGGGTCCAGAAGATTGTGTTAGTTTTAAAGAGTTAGAACAGTTTAATTTTTGTAATTTGGATAAACACTTGTACTCACTTGTTTCACAATATTTATTTTAAATTATTAATTTACTAACTATATAAATCTACCGGTTTCACCGCACACCATCATCAAGGTATATAAGAATGTTGTCACTTGTTGAGGGTCCAACTTCATTTATGTGTTTATTCAAATCACAAAAAAGAACCTGGAGTTTCACCAATTGACAACAATCGGAAGTATAAATTATAGAAAAGTTTAACCCTGCTTTATGGGGGTTGGTTCAAAATTTACCCGACAAGTTTTAGTTTGCTTATATTATATGTGGCTGAGCACACGACAGTGTTACAACTTTAAACTTTGTAGACAAGGAATCAGTTGGATGACGAAAACACTCACGTCTACGAATGCGCAAATCTAAAAGTACACTCTTTTTCTATCGCTTTTACCACGGGGAGTGTTTGGAGGAATTGTTTGGAATTATTCCAGCCGCAAATTCGACCAATGCACATCGTGACAAAATTCATGATACTATCCACAACATCAGGATGCTTAGCGGTCCACCACTGTGCGACTATTTGAGTTTTCTTCGCACGGCTACTACCAAGAAACGTGCTTGCTCCTAATTAAAAGGCCGCCAACGCTCTGCTTCGCCCCTGGTGTTGCAGTTGTTAGTGGTCAGCGGTCGACACTTTCCAACAGGTGAACCAATTGCCCGTCTGCCACAGCTTCGATAAAGAAAAACAATTCCGATACGTAAAGGTAACCGTCGAGAGACAGTGAGAAGCGTTCGGCGAAGTGTGTGGCAGTATATTTTGTAATCAGCTCAATGGCTAAAGGCCAAAAATGAGTTTTCGCAAAAGAGAATACGCGGTATTAACGAGCAAGTGATCCTTCTCTTATATTAGAAACGTAATATCTGGCGCACAGCCCGACTTTGGTACGTCAGTTGTAACTTGTACGTGCAACGTTTTACGGCATACGCTATTCCATGATCAATGGTTTTTTCATAAGATAAATCTAAGTATTCAAACAAACTAGAGCGCCTTTAAAAAAAAAAACTACATGTATTGCACACATAATCTAAAAAATATTTAGAAACAGCCTTCAAAGGGCTTATTTTCAATTATGTCATCATCATCATTACATCCTAAAAAGTCCACCGTTGAACGGAGGTGTCCCTCATTAATTGCCTCATATTGTGGAAAATTCTCATAGCACGAATGGGTCGGCTCGACCGGGGAAGGACCACGCTCTCACAGAACACCAGCGTAAAATAGCAGCTTAATGCTGCTGTGTTTCGTATTGTGAGTGTAGAGAACCGGAGACCCTTTTTACTGGAAAAGAGGCATTCTATCTTAGTCCTCACGGCTGACAACGCATCTGCATTTTAATTCGCAAATGAAGATAGATGGGCCACAGTAACCACTTACCATCAGGTGAACTGTGTGCTCGTTTGTCAACCTTATTCTATATAAAAAAACACGGTAATCAATCATATATTCTTTCATATTATAATAATATTTTTATACTATTAATGCTTAGTAAAAGTTTTAAACATTTTATGACAATTCTATATTTTGTTGTAAAGGCTTTGCCTCCTGAAAAAAATGCTCTTTGAAATATAATACCTGATAATTAACTTGTATTTATTCCTTGTATTTACAGAATGTACATCGTTATTATAACATTATGTAGGTATTAAATTTTTCATTAGTAAATTAAAAAGCGAAAATAAATATATATTTCTTTGAATAATTTATTATATTTCCTCCGAATTATGTTTATAAATACATACTCTCTAATACATCCTCTAGGGAAGAAAGGTTCTTTCTTGGTTATGGCAGTCTCGTACCAGTAAGCGAAGTACTGGTTGGAGTAACGACTTGCTAAAAGATGCAGGAAGACCGTGCTTTGTGGCATGCCATGGGGAGGCCTAGGTTCATCTGTGGACTTGTGGTGGGCTGTAACGATGAGGATAATGATGAATTATATCTTTTGCCATTCCATTTTTATGTGGTAGAGTCACAGAAGTTTTAGCTGCAGCACCAATGGGTCGGCTCAACCATAAGTGCTGCAAACCACCTGAAACGGATAAAAAATTAAAAAAGATGTTAAAATCAATTACTTATTTTTTATTAATAAAAATGATGTATTTTACCTTCCCGCCCTCCCTCAATTGCGTGCACTATTTCCGTCACCACTACTCCCAACACCACTATACTAGATAAGACTCATCACCGTCGATACGACACGTTTTTTTCTTATAAACGAGGCATCATGTGGTGAAATAGACCTCAAGGGCTGACACTAAGTGAGCGAGACAAAAACTGCTCTTGAAACTAGGTAAGACAAATAATTTTATTTATTACGCGGATCTTAGCTAATTAATTTTTGACATCTTTAATATAATGGATTTCCGAAATTAACGTCTGATTACATTAATTAAATTAAATTAAAAATAAGTTAAAAAGTGAAATGAAAAGCATGACAAACATAATCAGTTAAATTAGTTTTATTTAATGTGTAGTATTCGCGTAAACATAAGAATACTTTAAGTTTTTAATACATTAAAAAATTGGCTTGCCCTATGTCAAGACCAGAGGGACGCTACTTATTATATCCACTAGGTATTACATATCGTTATAACTGATCTTAGAAGGATAAATTACCTCGTAACGTTTTCAAGCCGACAAAAGTCCGAGGTATTTCAGTTGTGAAAATGACTAGGGAACGCGACCTCAAAACCCTCGTAATTGCCAATAATACGGACCGCGTCCGCCGGTCGACCTGTGGTTTATTGGAATGTCAGCTAAATTATGATCAATATTCAGTGAAGCGTTTGTTTTAATACTAGCATCAATATCTGGCTATCATTATTCAGCAATAAAAATACCTTTGCTTATCCGCGGCAACATTGCAAATGAACATTAAATTATTGCATGATATAAACATTGACTACTTGTTTAGTTGGCGATACGATCATGTTAGTTAAATAGTCACAATTTGATTCATTTGAGTCATTGTGCGGAAATAATTAAACGAATAGTATAACTGCACAATATTATGTCACAGGTGATTTCTTTTTACAGGATAAGGGTGACAAGCGAGCACACAGTCCACCTGATGGTAACTGGTTGCTGTGACCCATAGACATCTACATCTATCCTCGTTTGCGAATCGAAATGCAGATGCGTTGTCAGCCATGTAGACTAAGATGGAATGCCTCTTTTCCAGTTAAAAGGATCTCCGATAGAGAATCCGTGTAGAGAACACTCGCCATACGAAAAACAGCAGCATTAAGCTGCTATTTTACGCTGGTATTCTGTGAGAGCGTGGTCCTTCCCCGTTCGAGACAACCCTATACAATTAAAAGTGCTACAACTATACAATTAATATAGCTGCAACATGGCTCTACCACGTTAACAACTACTTATTCCTTAAATAACGTTAGAAACCCACCGGGATTTATTTCTAAAAAAAACTATCTTGTTGGTTTTTCCTAGGGCAGTTACTAAACTTATAAATGAGACTAACATTTTGGCGGCCCAAAGGAAGGTTTGTAATTTAACAATTACTAATCCCTGACATAAAGTTAAAAACCAAATTTATTAAAAACATCTTGATGGTTCTTCCTATTTAAATGAGAATAACCTTCTGGTAGTTCAAAGAAAGGTTTTATGATATTGGTAAGAGAGTTTGGAGATATTTGGAGGTTGGTAAGAAAGTAGTCAAGCACTGCCTTATAAAAATAAATAAAAAATTGGACTATCCTTAACAATACTGAAATGAAAAAAACGACAAAATGGTGGGCTAAATCGAAATCAAAGATACAACATGACTTTATAAAAATTGACTTTATTGATTCGATACCCGCCGGAGTGCTTTTTTAGGAATACGATCTAAGTAATGCTATTAACTTTACTAATGTGCTAATACTCTCCTCTTATTTATTAAGTGGTTACTTAACAACTCTAAGTAAGCCAAAAATGCTTGTATTAGGAGTGATTCACGACAGTAATCGAATGGTGGATTCGAACCTACGAATTTCCGAATTCGCAGTTCTTACCCTTACGCTACTGTCGCTTCATGATTCGGTGTTATCGAGGTGCTTCAAATTACCTAATGATGTCATACAATGAAATTTCACTAAAACTCCTTCCTACATCGGGAGATTCCTAAATCCAGGATGAGTCATGGGCTATTAAATGCTGACAGATAGAGAGACATACAAATAATAAAATGTATGAATCCTGCTATACCTTCTTTGGACACTGGTAGAAATATCACACAAAATTAGTCATAATATTACTTACAGTTTTATATGTTTTATACGTTTTACGACCACACGTGGTAGAGCCACGCTGCAACTGTATTTTGCCTCATAGGCCTAGTGGTCGTAAGCATAACTGCTAATCATGTAGTCCCCGATTCGAATTCCGGATCTTTCTGTCGAGAAATTGTCAGCAGCGGCCCGGAGTCAGGAAGTAGGCGGTATTTTACCCCCTTGTTTTAGAAAGCACGTAAAGCTGTTGATCCTCCGGTCGTATCGCCTTGCCGCCGTAGTGAGATAGTATGAGAATAAGGAAATAAGAAGTGCACCTGTGCTTTGCAAATACTCACGCACTATGATCCTGCCTGCGCAGATGGCTAGTCTCCGTTTACTGGCCGCTATGACCGAAATTCGGTCTGGAGGACATTATTATTATAGCTGCATTACGAATTATTCGACTCGACCGAGGAAGGACAACGCTCTCACATTAGTAAAAGCTTAATGCTGCTGTGTTTTGTATGGTAAGTATAGACAAACGGAGGCATATCACTTTAAACCTTAGGGGCGGCGACGCAACGAAATAAACTTATGGGCCACAGTATCCATCCATCCATCTTACAGATGGACTGTGTGGTCGTTAGTCACCGTAACTTCTCTTAAAGACATCATCAGTCATTCATTACAACCTGTCAAAAGTTGAACATGCCCCCATAGATTCTTATATAGGGGGAATTCTAACCATAGTTGCCACGCCTGACAGGCGGGTTGGCTACCGCAGTTTTTTATTATTCTGAGTTGTTATCAGTGAGCTGTCGCTACTCATCTTTTATTTGTGTTTTCCTCTGTTGTCTCTTAAGATATCGATGAGATGATATGGCGAAGTGGATTCTCTTACGCCGCCACTATACGGCATATTTATCATACAAAATGTTACAAGCGAGATACGATCCTATAACTTCTAGCGTAACAGAAAGGGTCACTCAACCATCAAGTCGCTAATGCTACAATAAAAGTAGACGCACGTAATGTTGTAACAGTATAGCATATTGTAGTAAAATGAAGGTTTCGTTATTTCATTAAATGACACTTAAAGTTAACCCCTCATAAAAGATAATGCATACAGTGTACAGAATACGAGAACAAGCTCAGAGCTAACATTAAATACGACGCAATAACCCTTCGTGAAAATTAATATTGCTCGGTTATTTTCATTGAACAATTATGTGACTTTAGACGCCCGTTTATTTCTGGAGGGTAGTTTCACTGTATACTTTTTATTAAAAGTCCACACAAAATCCACTATGCATGATATCTGACATCACGCATAAGACCAGTGTTTCCTTAATTGAGTCGAGCATGCATCACAATCTATAGGAAAGCAAGCTCAAACCGCCCTGAGCGTTAATCCTATACAAACTACCCCTAACCTCTTTGTCTAAATAGAGATCAAGGGGCGTTAGGCCTAGAAGTGCATTAAGAGCCGCTCCAGGCGATGATCTCATCGCTCCAGTTGCCATTAAGCAGGTATTCCTTTGTGGACTAAATAGTCTGTCCGCAGTCGTCTTTTGGTTGGCCTTATTACACCAAACAGTGGAGGCGTAGGTAAGAATCGGCCTAACTATACTGCTGTACAGCTATAGGATCATACTGGGACGCAAGCCCCAGTTGTTCCCGACCATGCGACTGCACATACCTAGCAATTTTAGTCTTATGGCGTACGTTGCTAAGGTGTGAGTTCCACGTTAGTTTTTGGTCGATTGTTACGCCTAAGTACTTAACTTCAGTGAAGAATGGTACTTCTTTACCATTAAGTTTTGGTGTGACTAACTTGTCCAACCGTCTCTTTTTGTTATCAATGCACCAGTTGTTTATGGTTTTTAGGGCTCTTTGTATGATTAATGATAAATTACTTTGGCAAAAGCCCCTCGCAATGATCACAAGGTCATCAGTATAACCATTGTGTTATTGCGAAGGTCTGTAATTGGTCAATCGCAAGAGTCCAAAGGAGGGGTGACAAAACACCTCCTTGTGAATAGCCTCTTGTAGTTGCAACCTCAGTCGAAGTTTGAAACAGTGCTATTTTTGCCTTTCTATTTGAGAGCATCGACTTCATCCACCTGATGGTTGTGGGTCAACATTTTTAGATGTCAGGCCCCCAACCAGCAGTGATGTGGGGCTACTGTCGAAGGCGCCCTCAATATGTGGAAAGGCACAAAGAGCTATTTCTTTATCCTCAAGAGCTTTTTCGACTCTGTCAATAACAGGGCTGTTTCCGTAGATCTGCCTCTGGTTGTAGTTTATAGGCCTCGTAGCCAGAGCTACATCTCTGATATATTTATCTATAACCTTTTCCAATGTCTTGAGAAGAAAGGAAGAAAGGCTTATAGGTCTAAAGGACTTTGGTAAAGCGTAGTCCTTTCTACCAGCCTTAGGTATAAATAGAACAATTGTCCATCGTTCTGGAATATATCACCATGCAAAACTTGCTCTGAAGATTTTTACCAGATAAGGGAGAAGGATATCGATACCCCTCTGTAGTTGGATGGAAATTATTCCATCCTCATGGGTAACAAGGCATCTGCATTTTGATTATTTTGCGAGGATATGTATAATACGTAAGTTGATATGGGCCACTGCATCCACTTACCATTTAAATGATCTGTGTTGACCTTTGCTATCCTTATTTTTTTCAAATGTCCAATGTATCTTAGAATAATGAATTCCGAAATGTGCAAAGTAGAAATTTATGAAAGTATTACATTTGCAGTCTAGTTATATTCATCCCTAATTCATTAGGCTTCTGTGTCTTCCACCATTAAATTTATTAATTTAATAATTAGGTAAATATCTTTAAATTAAATAAATGAAGTCTTGTGTTGACACATTAGCGTCTTGCTGCTGTAGCGAAGTCCGACAAGCAGCGCAAATGTGCAGCCCTCTTCGAGGGCTCTGATGTTTATGCCGTTTGGTGTAGAAACGCTTGAGCCGTGGGGACCTGAAGCACGACGTTTGTACAGAGATATAGCGTCACGCCTCCTGAACGTCTCTGGTGACCAAATGCCGGCAAATAGAATTTAGCGACTATTTTTCACTTAAGTTAAACTTTTTAGTCGTATGTGTATAACTTTGTAAATTACATATTATATTGTTTAATATTATTATGTTTAGAAAATTTTAATTTGCGTGTGTAGTGGCGGTGAATTATCCACTACCCCATATCTTCCCGTGGGTGTTGTAATCGACAGAGGGAAACAAACCAGGAGAGGAAAGCAGCGTCTTTCCGATAACAACTAAAAATTAAAAATAACTACGGTTGCCAATTAACCCGCCTAGCGTGGCTACTGGCAACTATGGTAGTAAGGCAATCTTTGGAGAGGCCTATGTTCATCTGTGGACTTTCAGAGACTGTAACGACATAAGCTAATAATATTGTCCCCGATAAATTTATAGTAAGTGCATACTTACGGTTTAAGTAAATTTTAGTAGAATTATATTTTTATATAAATAAATTATTATCTATTATTTTCTAATAAGATTTTTACATTTAAAAAATTTCGACAATCATATTATTAAGAGTTTTAAAAAAAATTATTAAAAAAAATGATTTTGAGTTTGAACAGCTCAGGCAAAAAATTATACTCGTAAAATTCAAGTACATACAAGCATGTAGCGTACACGCTTTATGAATAGACTGTGTAAGGTGGCTTGTTAGTGCAGCCTCCCCTTGTCCTACTTGTGTGCGTTTGGTAAGTGCATAGAAATTGATCCTTGTACACCTTTTTCGAGTAACTCGATATCACGAAATAATTTTATTAAAGTTTTGGAACATATTTTACCTGAATAAAGGCCAAAGAAGAAAATCTTTCAAATAAGCACTTTTATAAACTTTCATATAACGTACCTGTCTGTGTATGATAAATATGGATAGCAAATTATCGTAGTTTTATTCTTCATAAATCTTATTAAATTATATCTGTATGACCTTTTGCAATAAACATTTATTTTAGTTTATAGTAGTTGAAAACAGTTAGAATTGAAAATGCGCGGATTGAACTCCGGTTTTGTAGTAATCGCGACACTTCTACTTGAAATAAAAACAATTAGAATCTTATTTAGAATTGCTACTTAATTTACCTACAGTGAGAGAAAATTAGTCTGGCCCACCAGGACGGGTAAATGAAGTAGGTAAACTCACGGTTAGCGGCAGCGGCGGTCAGCTTCAAGTTGACTTTAACAATATCTTCGGATGTGGAAGGCTTCGGTCTTCCTTGACCACACTCCTACGTGATTATATTGTCTATACACACAGCTGGGTCGACCCGGCACACACATTAACGCATAATTTATTGATTTTATTTTGGAAGGTTTAGACAAGAACAGCCATTACCGATGCAGTTCGTCTTGAGTCTTCATTACATGTGGGTATCGATCGTGTCGACTTCCTTTTTGCAGACGCTTTTGTCGTAGGCCAACAGATGGCGCCATAAGTTTTGTTTTGCATATAATTGGAAGGAAGGATGCGATAGAAAAGTAAGGAAGGCAAGCCAGTACATAATTCCCCCCACTTGAAATCGTTTCAGATTTCATGAGTAATAATAGCAATGCTCCCTATAAAACTAAATACTTCACGAAATAGAAACTAACTTAGAATAATATGTACCTAACTAACTATAATATTAACACTTCGAATTGCATACCTATTAGAAAGGTATGTGAGGCAACAAAATTTAATAACTATACAAGCTAAATAACAAAAAACTATAATATTAATTACGAAAAAAAAAATTGACATTTTTTTGTTATAAGTATAGTTATATATTATTGATTTAAAGGTAGAGGACATAGTTTATTTACTGGTCTCTTGAGGAGTCCATTAGTAGTGCGTAGGGTGACCACGCGCACTACACCGTCTTGCCGGGATGTACGTTTTGAACTCTACCTGAACGCCACTCTAGTGGTGGTAAATTGCTATCGACAATTAAAACAATATCTCCGACATGAATATTTGGTTGTTCTCGAAACCATTTCGCGCGTTGCTGTAAGGTATGGAGATAATCGCGTTGCCAAATATGCCAAAAAGACTGTGTAAGTTTTTGTAACATCTGCCAAAGGGCCAGGGTGGAACATATTCATTAGAGAGTTCAGGTTCTGGTAACGATATAAGAGGACCATGGGCCAAAAAATGGCCAGGTGTAAGAATATCGACCTCATTAGGATCCGGAGATAGACAGCACAACGGTTGCGAGTTAAGTACGGCTTCGACTTTAGTAAGGATCGTTATGAGCTCCTCGAATGTCAATACTTGTGACCCTATAACGCGTTTTAAGTGGAACTTCATTGATTTTACACCGCTCTCAAATATGCCACCAAAATTACTCCCGGTAGGAGGGTTCAGTCGCCAGACAATATTTCGTTTCGCAAGACTAGACTCAAGCGAATTACTATTCTTACAAACCATTTGTTGTAGTTCGTTAAGGTAACGCCGGGCACCAATAAAGTTAGTGCCGCAGTCGGTCACTATGAAGATACAAAGGCCACGACGTGATACGAAGCGATCTAACGCCGCAAGAAAGGCAGAAGTCGATAGCTCGGTTACTGCCTCTAGATGGATAGCCTTTACCGCGAGGCAAACGAATACACACACACGTAGGCCTTATAAGTACGAGCGTTTCGTCTACGACTTTCCTTCACTATGAATGGACCGGCAAAGTCGATTCCTACATTTCGGAAACACCGCGTCGGTTGTACTCTTGGTGAAGGAAGGTTTCCCATTAAAGGCTGACAAGCAACCGGTTTTACCTTAAAACATGCTATGCATTTAGATAAACGTGACCGAATTAAGTTACGGATGCCAAGTATCCAATATCTACGCTGAATAATCGATTGAAGAGTACGAGGACCACAGTGTAAGTAATTGACATGAAAGTGATCTATGATCAACAAGGATAAGCGTGAAGCCTTTGGCAACAATACGGGATGTTTTACGGTTGCCGGTAGATTAGAGTGCTTTAGACGGCCCCCCACTCGCAGCAATCCCGCATCATCAATAAATGGATTCAGTTTTTAACGGATTTGGTGGCTTTGACTTCGTCTGTAAGATGAAGTTTTTGTTCATGTTGAACTATATAGACGATAGACTGCTCCAGCTCTGATACGCTCAGGAAATTCTTAGTTTTATATTTTCATTTGAACGCAGCTACAGCACGCAGACACCAAGCTAGCACACGCTGGACGCAGGATAGCGTGGAGTAGCAGTCTAACAGTCCACTTATAAGGTCAAGCTCAGCAGAGCTAATATCCGTTTGAGATACATGAGCAGTAGAGCGCAACTCGGGTACGGAATCTTGTGATTCCCACTTGCACTTTACTGGCCAAGTGGAGGAATCGTTAGCGAGCCGATTTGGACCTGACCACCACTTACAGCATGTCGCTAGTTGTGAACCGCTAAGACCTCGACTGCAATGATCGGCAGGATTATCATATGTCGATACGTGTTGCCAGCTATCAACTGATACATCGTCGATGATTTTTGCAACGCGATGGGAAACAAAACTCTTCAGTTTATGAGGTTCCGTGTGTAACCATGCTAGAACTGTGTTACTATCAGTAAAGGCAATCACTTTACTGAGAGGGATTATATCTCGTAGTAAGTTTTGCATGTGCTTAAGAACTCGCCCTAGAAGGATAGCACCGCAAAGCTCTAGACGGTTAACCGTTAGTGGTTTTAGGGGTGCGACTTTTGATTTTGCAATCAGCAGATGGGTATTACAATGGTTGGCACAAACTGTCCTCAAGTACACACAACATCCATATGCCTTTGAAGAGCCATCACAAAAACCAATCAATTGATAACTCTTGGCGTCATCATATGTAACTCTAAGAGTAAGTTTAATTCGTTTAACATGTTGCATTTCTGAGATAAAGTTGTGCCATTGGTGAGCGACTTCAGGCGGAACGGGTTCGTCCCAACTTAGCTGAAGGCGACACATGTCTTGAAGCAATAGTTTGGCTATTAGAATAACAGGAGTGAGCTAACCAATTGGGTCATAGATGCGAGCGATATTTGATAATATTGCACGCTTTGTTAAATTGGAATTGAACTTGGACAACGAATACGTAAAGAAGTCTTCTACGGGGTCCCACTGGATACCAAGAATTTTAAGGATATGGTCGTGATTTTCGTCACAAAAGGCCCTAGGTACTTGACAATGTTCCGACGGTAGAGCTGCAATAAACTCGGCTGAATTACTACTCCATTTACGCAGCTCAAATTGCGCACAGCTCAGTAGTTTAATAAGTTCGTCTTTGAGCTCAAGCGCCTGATTTAGAGATGGTGCTCCGGTCGTTACGTCGTCCATAAAAGTGTCATGACGTATAACGTCAGCCGCTTGAAGGATACTCAGAAGCATGATCGACCGCTAATTGATGCAGAGTACGAATGGCTAAGTATGGTGAACTGGACACACCGTATGTCACGGTATTTAATTCGAACTCACGCACGGGATCAGCTGGAGAATTTCTCCACAACACGTGTTGCCAACCTCGATCTTCTGGACGTAAATCTATATTGCGATACATTTTCGAAATATCGGAGGTGAACACTATTGCGTGAAGACGGAATTTTGTCAGTACATCAATAATGTCGTTTTGAAGCTTAGGCCCAGTGTACACGATATCATTTAACGATTTTCCGTTATTCGTTCTGGCACTTGCATCAAAAACGACGCGTAGTTTTGTCGTAGTACTCTCAGGGCGGAGTACACAATGATGCGGAATTACAAATTTGCCTGATCCAACGTCTGCGGGTTGCATATGGCCCAGATCTGAATATTCAGTCATAAAATCAGAATAGTCCTTTTTTAACTCTACATTGCGCTCAAGCCGCTTTTCTAGTTTGAATAAGCGTGATTTTGCCATATCGAAAGATTCACCTAGATTATCACAAGGCTTCCTCAGTAACAAAGGAACGACGTAACGACCGTCAAGTTTACGTGACACAAGAGTAGAGTATAGTTCTTCGCAATTAACATCTTCCGGGTTCGCTATAAATGTTTTCCGTGGTTCTTCGACCTCCCAAAAACGCTTGACCACGTCATTCAAAAGCCGGGTGGAATTAACGAAGGAAGAAACCATAGGTGGAGGGTGACAGCTGTGATCAATTTTGCCAGTGAGCACCCACCCAAAGACACTATGTAGAGTGACTGGTAAACCAGTACCTATCTCTAGGCGTTGGCCATCATAAATTTTATGGAATAGCTCTGCGCCCAGCAGCAAGTCTATATTAGTGGGTTTGTCAAACTTTTTGTCTGCTAAAACTAAATGTTTAAAATTTGCACGAACCTCAGAAGGTACTTCTACAACAGGCATTTTACTTGTTATTGTATTCATTATTATAGCATTAATAGTGAAGTTTGGACTATCAAAATCCATTGGCATTACCACGCATGAAGTTTCACCCTTTATTTGATGCACTACATTTTTTCCTAAACCTGCTACAGCTAAATTGCAGCGACGAATGGGCAACCCTAAACGTTGAGCGAGTGATAACGTCATAAAACTATCCTGAGCTCCACTGTCAATAAGTGCGCGGGCGGTAGTATACTGAGCGGGAGCACCGCAACCGCGCACGCGCACTACACATGTGCCGAGCAAAACGAGAGCACGACTATGACCAACGTGAGCGCTGGTAGTCACGAAGCTCTCAGTCGCGGTCAAGTCGTCAACCGTAATTACTGTTTTATCGCTAGTCCTGTCAGTGGAGCAACACGGAACAGCAACAATGATAGTGTTATCGTGGAGCAATGAATGATGACGCTCACCACAAATTGAGCATGTAATTATTGAAAAACATTTATTTGCATTATGATTTAAACGTAAACAATTCATGCAAACGTTTTTATTAGACACTAAGTCGTATCTTTCAGAAATATCAAGTTCTTGAAACTTCGGACATTTGAAAAGCGCATGTACCGCCCCGCAACATAGGCAATTAGCTGTTTTATTTGCAGCATTTGAAGCTATAGCAGTGTTCGACGGCAACGATGTAGATTTATGATATTGTTTATTATTGTGACTATTTCGTGTCCCGGTGGCACGTACATTATTTTTATACGACTGTCCCGATTGAAAAACAGACCCGGAACAGTTACCCGATTGACTAACCTCTAGAACTTTAAAATAACTTTGTAAAAAAATTACCAAATCAGAAAAGGTAGGAATTTGTTCCCCGTTTTGCATCTCAAAACGTTTACGTGTATCAGAATCTAAAACACGCGCTGCTAAATAAAATAAAATAAACTCATCTAGTTTCTTAATTTTCATAGCTTTCAGAGCATTAACGGTTTCATTCAACATATTGGTTAAATTACGTAAATCGGTATAATTACCAAACTTTAAAGGAATGAAGCTACAAATTTTATCTAAGTACGTTGCGGCCAAAATTCGTTTGTTTCGGAACCGCTCGATAAGTGCGTCATAAACAATTTGGTAGTTATCAGAGGTAACAGGCACTCCTTTCGCGATTGACAACGCTGAACCCGAGAGACACGTCAACAAATAATGAAACTTTTCGATTGACCTTATATTATTGTTTTTATGTACAATTGTGGAAAATGTATCGAAGAAAGTTTGCCAATGTTCAATGTTTCCATCAAATTTCGGTAACTCGAGTTTCGGTAAGCGTGCTTGCGCGTATGGTTTCATACTGTGGTATGAATATCCGGAAGTCAAACTCGGATCCGGGTCGCATTGCGGTTCGGCCCGAGTGCGACCCTCGCTTAGAACAGCCCTGGCGGCATCGACGGTGTAGTACATGTCGTCAAACGCAATCACGGGCTTCATATCAATAATATCGTCCGGCTTTAATTTTAACTTTAAATCGTTTATTTGATTCGTATAATCCAAGAACTTTACGCACTAACTCAATACGCTTAAACCTAGACTCGAATTGAGATGCAGAAGTTGTATCCGTTTGGATATTCTTCGATAAATCACATAGTATTTGAATTTCGAAATGCATATTCTTTGAATAGTAAGCAACTTGAGTTGTCTCTCAATTTCACTAGCGTTCGACTTTGTTTTATCTGTCATTATGTTTGAAATTAAAAACAATAAAACCGTAAATTTTAAACAAACTAAGCAATAATGACGCTATTAATGGGTATATATACTACACCTATTGAAACAACGATCAGTATTGAATATGTGGAGTATAATTATTCACCTACTACCTCCGTGTTTAGGATGAACGGCACATAACGTGTAATTGAAATTCATGTAATCAACAGAGAATAATTCTCCCTAATTATAAAATTATATATCAAATAAATTAAATAAGTTACTTCGTATTATATCCCCTTTGTATTATATCTTCGTATTATATCTCGTATTATGTCACCTCGGAGGACAACGGTGAACGCATTGCTGTTTGGTGGCAGAAATACGTAAGAGGATGATACTTGCCCAGGCGGACTCCTAGACAGAAAAGGAGACCTACCACCTAGTAAAATGTTTTTAATGACCGCCTGTCTTGTCTTCAGTCCTCCCTTGTACATGCGTGTAGTAGAGCACTCGAAACGTGCGTTAAAAATAAGTTCAAATTAAACGCGATAAAATTTTTCATCTTCCCGATAGCAATTCAATAATAATCATTTAAAAAACTGAGATTGCCAACATGCCTGCCAAGTCTGGTAACAATGGCAATTATCTTCCGTATGCGGCAGCCTAATGGGATACTTATTAATTAAGCAGTGAAGTTTTGATAAGCGAATAAAGATGAATTGAAAATCGTTGAAATGACTTTTTTTTTCTATTTGTATTGCCAATATAACAAAACATTAAACAATATTTAAAAAAATATCGAAGAAATAGAAACATTTCTTTCAATGTATTTTCTCTAGGGTGCTGTATGCTATTGCTCAGCAATAAATATATCAAATTATTTATCTGTCGATCTTTCGCTATCAATACAACGCCGAATCCTATTCAACACGCGTCACGTGCAAGTACGTGTCGAAAAAGCGTTACGTTCTCGTGAGAAAATGATCTGCGTGATGGTTGGTAATAATATAAGATGATTAGGCGCTTTAAATATGGGCAGAATATCAGATGAAATAAATATAATTAAATCAGATATTTATTTTATATAACTTATTGCCACATACTTACGTTCGGAAGTTATTTGAAAGGCGTTTATTAATGAGAAGAACATGATATCAAAATCGCACTCGTATATCCGTTTGTTTTGTCAATTGAAAAGTAAGATTTTTTGTAAATTTTCATCCCAAACTTTGTTTTAATATTTCAATAGGGCAACGAAATTGCAGCCACATACTGTACGTTTTTGTTGCTCAGAATATCTGAATATCCTATAGCGGGCTACATTGATGTAAAACAAATATTTAAATACATGGAAAAATCATGTTCCTAAAGTTTTGGCAGGTCGCTTCTCTGAGGTGGAATATGTAAGCCGTAGTGCAAGCGTTACATATTCATGAAATGTGCTGTTCTGGCGCACGAGCAGCAAGCTTTAGGACTGCTGGGATATAAACCAATTTTACGTATTTGTGGATTATGTTTCTGAGAACATTAGGAAGTATATATAATAGTTCTTATTTTTTTCTTTTTGTGTGTAATGTAAGTTAATCATCCAAATTTAATATTTTAATTAATAGAGATTTCGAATAACAACTTATTATTATTTTATTAATTGTATTCTTTTTAAAAATTAATGAAATATCTCTAGGTAACATATAATTATACTAAATATTACATATATAAAATTTCGTTTCTTAATAAGTATTTACTCAGGCATATAATACAGTGTAACCTTTTTTATATGTAGTGAAAGTTTTAGAGAATAAGAAATGTTTCGTTCTAACTTCACGGTTTTCTTCTTCTTTCGTAATGCGTACAGCAAAGGAGTGGGATAATCTGGCAGCGTCTGTTTTTTCATCCAAATGCAATCTGGGCGTCTTCAAGGCAAGAGTGAACAGGCTTTTGTTACGCTAAGGCAGTGTGATTTTTCATCTCCGACTTCATCACCAATTATCACCAGCTGGCATTTTAGTCAAGCTTTGGCTTATAAGAAGTAAAAGAAAAAAGTAAATATTGAGCAGTTGAGCACGAATATTGAAAAGTACTTGCTATATATATCATAGAACATGCAACTGAAGTTTGATCCCTGCCGTCACCATTGAAATTGTTTGTAATTTAAATTGCACGTTTAACACTTGCTCGGCGTTGAAGGAAAACTTCATGAGGAAACCTTGTATAATTATAGGAAATAAAACATTTCGAGGAATATTCTTCTGGGTATGATGAGTGAATTAACTCTAGCCATAAATATTAGGTCCTTACATATGAAATTAGCGTTTTTTAAAAGTAATTTTTTTTTGTAAAATATATTTAATTAATCAAAGTATGCACCGTTATTATCTATGCACTTTTTACATCTCATAGGTAGTTCATTGATCCCTTTACTAAAAAAAAAACATGGGGCGAGAATCAATAAACTCTTTGAAGGCGGTTTGGACTGCCGCATCGGAGTTGAATTTTTTCCTTATAAGAAGTTGTCCAAATTCCGGAAAAAATGGTAATCTGTTGAGGCAAGGTCCGGGGAGTACGGTAAATGTCGCAGACATTCCAATTGTAGCTTACCTAACTTAGTGGTTGTTTGTTGTGCAGTGTGTGGTCTTGCGTTGTCGTGAAGCAGCCGTGGCCTAGACCCCAATCTCGGTTTTTAGCAGCTAGTTCTTCCTTCATGGTTTGCAGTTGCTGACAATAGATCCCTAGATCTGCTGTAATCGTTTGGCCCGATTTTAGAAAGCTGTAGTGAACGACACCGGCGCTAGTCCACCAAACACTCACAAGTAACTTTTTCTGAGTCAATTTTCGTTTAGGGCAGGATTTGGCTGGGTCACCAGGGTTCAGCCATTATGACGAGCGCTTCCGATTATTGTACAGTATCCATTTTTCATCACAAGTAATGATTCGATTTAAAATCCCTTCATTATTGTGTCGGTTGAGCAAAGTAACACAGCAGTCGACGCGTGTTTGCAAGTTCGATTCACTCAATTCATGAGGTACCCATCGTTCAAGTTTTTTTACTTTCCCGATTTGCTTCAATTGGATTAATACAGTTTTATCACTTACCCCGAAACCTGCAGCTATCTCTGAAGTGCTTTGTGATGGATCCGCTTCCACAATAGCCTTCTTCATTTCCACTTTGGTCTCCGGCCGTCCACGGGGTTGGTTCTGAAGGTCGAAATTTCCAGAACGATAACGTTGCAACCAAAAACGTACCGTGATTTCTTTTGCGACACCAGCACCGTACACATCATTAGTCCTTCGAGCTGTTTCTGCAGCACTGGTGCCACGGCAGAACTTGTACTCGTAAATATACCGATATTTCATGTTTTCAATTGTGCGGTAATAAGCGACGCCAAAGAAAAAAATAATGAGGAAAAAACAAATGAATGACTGTTTACAAAACTCAAATGTAACAGCTAAATGTATTTATAAATTTGGAATTCTTAACCAAAGAGGAGATATTTCAGATCAAAGTGGTCAGTACAACAAAATGCTAATTTCATATGTGAGGACCTAATATATCATAGAACATGCAACTGAAATTTGATCCCCGCCGTCACCATTGAAATTGTTTGTAATTTAAATTGCATGTTTAACACTTGCTTGGCGGTGAAGGAAAACTTCATGAGGAAACCTTGTATAATTATAGGAAATAAAACATTTCGAGGAAAATTCTTCTGGTTATGATGAGTGAATTAACTCTAGCCATAAATATCTGTATCCAGCAGTGGATTAAGAAAGGCTGTTAAAGATAAAATAGAAGAAACAAAATGTTTAATATGGGGATTTACAGTTCTTACAGTTCCTTCAGTTCAGGTTTTCCTAGGTGGTAGGACTTATTTTCAGCCTATGAGTTCTTCTGGGTAGGTACCATTCTCTTACCCATTTCTGCTGCCAAGCAGCAGTGCGAAATGTGTTCAAGTCTGAAGTGTATAGAAATACAGTATGATTAGAAGCTGTGAGGCATTCCATATTAGTCCTCAGAAGTGACTAAATATCTGAAGCCTTCTTATTTTAAAGTTGGCTGCGGGTATCCGTGGTCTGCAGTAGCCACTTACCAATATGTAAACGGAAAGTTCATAAGACACTTCAATCAAAAAAATAGTTACTCATCTTTTACTACTTGGTAGGGCTCCTTATTTGTGTCTTCCTTATCCTTATCTGTAACACGAGTTCGCCTTGGTTGGTTCCACTCTCTTACCTATTTCTGCCAGCAAGCAACAGTGTATGCACTGTAGTGTTCCGGTCTAAGAGGTAATAAGAGACAGTATAATTACAGGATCTGAGGACTGTAATAAACCAGAGGAGACAACGCATCTGTTTGAATTTAGTTGTAGGTGCCCATGATGTGCAGCAGAATACTTACCATTATTTGGATTTTAAGCCCAGTAACCTTTGTGTGTCTGACTAAGTTTGTCACTATAGTTTTACAAACATGTCTTTAAAATGAGTTCTCGATTTGACCACTATAACAACTAAAAATGGGCCCATTTAAGACGATGGTAACTGAAAGATTTAATTTTCAAAAAAAACTTTCCGATTTTGAAAATTATACAATCTACATCAAATCACTCACCACCAAAATGGTAATAGTTCCCTATTCATCTATTAGTTTCCGGCAGTGCAACCCTAAGGTATACAAGACTATAACGAACCTTCCCGTAAACCACCAATGTCCTAAACTAATCTGAGCGTTGCCAACAATAACTACTAACTAAAAATAAGGAAAAGTGATATGTTAGGATTGGTCTCTTCGCGATCGATCCTCTCTGCCTGCTCCGCAAACGAAAACGTAAAGCGATAGTAGAAATACATATGTCGTTTTATTCAAAAATATTTATTTTTACAGTTTACAATAACATTACAAAGTTAAAATGCAGCAAATTTTAGGTTATATACCACCTGTGCCGGACGGGCGAAACTCGGGAGTAAATGCTGTCGAAGATACTCCGCGAGTCGCTCACGTCCTACACCTATAGGTTCCGGTAGATACTTCTACTGCCGTCTTTGTGGGTGCGGCTGGGGTACTGTTGACGTCCAATCAAAATGCACGAACTGTAGAATACAAATGGCAAGGCAGTGGCCAGCGGTTCGACTGCTCAACTGTTTGGCGGAAATCTTCTGACTATTGATTATTGACCACGGTTGTTGAATATGGTTGGTCAACTACGGTTGTTCACTGTCGGTTGGTCGCTATATTTTTCAGATGATTTCTTCAGTTGACTATTTCTTCAAGTTTTTCGGTAGTAGCTTACTACTACTAGTACTATCTGCTTTTATTATCACTGTTTACTAGCTGCTATTATCAGCTACTACGTTGTTCTACTAGCTATTACTATCACTGGTTACTAGCTGATATTATCAGCTACTATGTTGTACCACTAGCTACTAGTCACTTCAGCTACCACTTGTTACTGGGCCCCGAGGCCCTAAGATAGACTCGACCTTTACTTTAAAGTGAGCCGCTTGCCATTGTTCGTTTTGCCTCTTTATTGTTTAATATTTTCACTATACAATTGTCTTAAATTACAAGTTTTTCTATACACGATTAATTCTTACGCTAATGTACTATACATTGTTAAATCGGTAATTCAATTGTCTATTAGCATACCATAAATATTTCTTAATATATTAACAACTTAAAAAGTTATTAACAAAAATATCCCAAATTTCACAATATTTGGGTACATTAATTCTTTAATTTTACTATAAGTAGGAAATAAGTTTCATCACGCTAAATATTATTTTATATCCTTAATCTAAAAACCTTAATCTAATTCAATACCATTACAATTCTTCTAGAGCATAAAAATTATTTCCATCATTTTCGGGTCTAAATATTACGCAATGCCTAGAATGTTCTATAACATGTCGCGCTCTGATTGGTCGATGTTTTGTTTGTACAAATAAGAGTTATTTTCTTAACTATTACAAAACAATACTCTATACTTTAATACTAAGGGTTGTAAACATGTTGCAAAATTTTCCTAATTACACTTTTAGTATTGTTTTTTCACCATTATATTTTTAAACACTTTTTGCTGTCGCGAACACCACCAATATTTTTTAAAAACCAATCCAACGACACCCCACACGATGGAAAAGAAGGGTAAAAAAATCACCTGTATGGGAGGTACGAAAAAGAAAAATAATTTTCCAGATTTATTTCACAAGTTTGTAGGCGTGATTGATATTTATAACAATATTTTGTAGCACCTAGGGTCTCTGAGTAAAACCACGCAAGGACGGACGGACATGGCGAAACTATTAGGGTTCCTTGTTGTTTAACTTCGGAACTCTAAAAATTGGGATTAACAATCACAGAAAACAACACACGTTACATGTAATAATAACATACATATTATATTAAAATTGTAAATAATAAACCATCTAGTTATATCATCATTCATATCGCCCATCATCACTTATTTTCAATTTCATATTTATGTGTTCGGTGGGATTTATTTATAAGTTTATATATTGACTCTAGAATACACTTTGACATTTAATTTGACAACAATGGTGCACGTAGGTTCCATAAGACACCTAGCGTCAATCTTTATAACCTGACATTAAGATGAATCTGGAAACCCTTTCCCGTTTACTTATTAGCCGTCTACAAAAAAGAGGAGGAGAATCTTAACTCGACTGTATGTTTTTTGTATGTTACGAAATTAATGTTTTCTGATGTATACTTAACCCTTATAATTAAATTGTGTCCATCTGTCCTACTGTTCGACCTTCAAATGTTCCGGATCTGAATGTTTACATGTGCCATGAATGTATCTTAAACGTCAGCAGAAAAAAATATGTTTTATAAGGTTTCGTATATGTTTTAAAGGAAAGATAAATTGTTTTGAAAATACAATTTATCTTTCCTTTAATTTTGCTTTTCAAGATATAAACAACACACTCATATAACACTCGTCCGACTTCACTGCTATATTATCGCATGAACTTAATTAAAATATTGGTACCGCCAGGGTTGCCAGGCCCAAAAATAGAAAAGCCGGACATAGACTCATATTTAGCCGAACATTTTGCCCTGAAAGCCTGATAGACTGGTTCAAAAAAACTATTTTATTACTGGTATTTGTTAAAATATTTATAATTTATGTATACTTTATCTATTACTGTTATTTATTTGAGAATCTAAATTATATGTTATTATGAATCACATTTTGTTTTTACTAAAGTTCTTTAAATCAGCCTTATCGTTTATAAATAAATTGTAGGTTGTTACGGGTGGCGAGACCCACCGAGATGTCCGCATCAGGAGAATATTCTGATTGCAGACCACAGGCATGTGCTGGGTGGACAAACGGAAAGTTCCGAGCTCCTGTGTCTCATGCATTAGTTTTTAAGCATAGAATATTAAGTTAGTCTTAAACGAGTTCTTGTAGCGATTAAACATCTTTTAATTAATAAATTAGTATTTTTAAAACGTCCTCCGGCCCCTGCATAACTTGACTAGGTAGGTGTAACTTTCCAGTTTACAAAAATACCAGCAGGTCACGAATGTAAAAAGCTGGACATGGCGACTCTAGATGCAGCGGGAGCTGGTAATTGGGTATATTGTATGCGTCGTGTTGTCCCTCGTATTAATGACAGTAGATATGTTCACTCCACAGGTCCGAACTGAATTGTTAATGAATATACATGATTGTACGAGAATGGGTAAAATAGTTGTGTAGAGTTTTGTAGAACAATGAGCCAAAATGACAGGTAACAAGTGAAATTTGTGAAGGGCTGTAATAATGATGATGATGATAACTAAATTAGTTAAAAAAAAACACATGTTTAAAAATAAATAACTGATTTTTTATTGGACACTACGATATATAATCAAGATTTGAAATTACTTAAAAAAAGTTTGCATCCGAACTGAAACAAACTTTAGTTGAATTCACAAAAGCTACTGCTGCTTGTGACAGGCTAAATTGAGTTTCAAATTTTGCTGAAGAGAAATTATTCAAAGCATCAAATTTTATTTTATAATTACTAAACATTGAACGAATGAAACCTTGTCTCTGTGATCACCGGGTAAATCTATACGTATAAATAACATTGAAGTGTCCGTCTGTGATATTGAAATAACTGACTTTTATTAAACTCCGAGGGCTATTTGCATACTATTAAGACATAAATAACCATTTTTAAAACTTTTGTCTGTCTGTCTGTCCGTCTGCTGGGCCTAATCTTTGGAATAGCTATTGTGACGAAACTTTACAAACAGATTAGAGATGAATGCCAGGCGGGATCTAGGCTATATTTTATTCCAAAAACTTCTCATCTCTGTGGGCTGCGGTTTCGAATCTTGCACGGAAATAATGTTTGCATAGCTTACAAATAATTATTTCAAGTGAAATTTGTGACTGTAAAACGCCTCCATGATACAGAAGAAAATCCTAGTGTGTAGGTGAAGTTTAAAAAATAATAAGAGAAAAGTAAATATTTGTAACATAACATAAAATTTCACGCCTGATAACCAGGGGGGTAAGTAGAGACTACGAACTTCTATTTGGTACGATTCTGACACACATCATACAGATCTCGCATCTTTCACCTTCATATACCTAGGCATACATGTACGTTGGTAAAGTATACTATTAATTTGGCCCATATTCAACATATAGCCGACCTGGTCAATAAACTTTCTTCTAGGACGTCCCTTTCCCTAATACTTATAGTGTTGCGTAAACAACGATTATTATAAAGAATATAAATAACATAATTTTTTCATAGAACAGGGGGTAAACGAGCATGCGACTTGCCTGATGGTAAGTGTCGACCGCCGCCCATGAACAACTGAAACACCAGGGGAATTTGAGATGCGTTGCCGATCTTTTAAAAGGAGTGAGCTCGGTTGTTAGCCTTCAAAATTCTTCAAAATCTATAAAAAAAAGTCATTGTGTTAATATATAATTTTTACGAGCTTGGGGTTCGAGACAGTTAAAAACTGCCGAGTGAATTACCAAAATTGACACTTTAATTACAGAACACTGATTACAAAACCACACTAATAATAAAACACAATTATTATACTATTGATCACTTTAGTTCGCAGTTGTATCGTTTCGAAGTATTCGCTTGTATCGCCAATTCAATACTGACCCGGTCGCGGTCTATACCGGCCTTATATAGGGCCTCAGATAGTTTACAGAACCTTCTACTGTAGAAACATCTAGAATGTTCGAGTACATATATCGGTCCCGATTGACTAGGTGTCGATAGTTCTAGAAAGTTCTTCCATAGAAATTTCTAGAAGGATCTTGACTCTCCTAGTTCTGCTACTCGATACTAGAGGGCGCTAGTGGTAACTAGTGTTGCCAGGTACCAGGCTTTAATAGTGGTGCTCAACATAATTGTCAAATTAGCGTTAATGCTGCGTTATATACCGTTTTAATACACTTAAGTAACAATTTGAAGCAATAAAATAAAATTTAATTTATTCTCCGCACTCAAATATTTAATGAATATTTAGACGCAGTGACCTGGAAGCTTTTGCGCGTGACAATTTACAAATTAATTAATGAAATAATGATGACTTGACAGCGCAGTGGCCTGAGATTAGCTACAGCAAAGCGGTCGCGGATTCGATTTCCGCACAGAACATGTCATGCAAATAATTATTCCGGATCTGTTGCTTTTTCAGAATAGGGGTGATAAATGAGCCCACAGTCCACCTGATAGTAAGTGGATGCTGTAGCACATAGATATCTACTTGAGATATTCTCTTGCTGTCGTGAAGAAATATTCGCCCATACGTCGTACAGAGGCCTTTGCAATTGAAGAGTTTGATGCTTAGAAATAGAAATAGTAACAGTAATGTATTTAATCAATACTTGCTGTGGTACCCGGCACGTTGCTGCCTCAGAAGAAATAATTGTGAAAATGTGGTTTTAAATTTGGAAGAGTTATGTTGTTTAATTAAGAATGATAATACATTTTTTTTCATAGGATAACGGTGACAAACGAGCACACAGTCCACCTAATGGTAAGTGGTTGCTGTGGTCCATAGACACATACATCTATCCTCGATTACGAATCAAAATGCAGATGCGTTGTCACCCGTGAAGACTAAGATGAAATGCCTCGTTTTCAGTAAAAAGGGTCTCCGGTTCTATTCACTCACCATACGAAACACAGCAGCTTTAAGCTGCTATTTTACGCTGGTATTCTGTGAGAGCGTGGTCCTTCCCCGGTCGAGCCTACCCATTAGTGCTACAACTATACCAGTAATATAGCTGCAGCATGTCTCTACCACGTATATATGAATTCATTGAATGATATATAACTTATCAGTACGATACACGTGCCACCTAGTGTATGTTAATTGTACTATGCCTATAACTTTTGCACAAGTGCAAACAATAAGTTGACAAAGTTTTACGCAATCTAATGAACGGTATGGCAGCGCATAAAATACGAACCAACAATCATTAATTATTCTACCGACTTCAAAAAGGAGGACGTACTCAATTCGACTGTAGGTTTTTTTTAATGTGTGTTACCTCATAACTTTTTTCTGGGTAAACCGATTTCGATGATTATTTATTTATTGTAAAGCTAGTGCTACTCATGTGGTCCCATGTAAATTTGATCAAGGTCTGACCAATAGTTTTTGAGTTATTCTTAATAATTTAATGGAAGTCGGTTGAACAATATATTTAATATTAAATTATATATATTAGAAATAGATTATTAACAATACTTATTGAAAGTTTGACGGCTCCGTGGCGTGGCAGTAACTTAGCAATGAGTTGCTGCGCTAAGGGCCGGTTCGAATCCCGCATGGAACAAGTATTTGTATGGCCTAAAAATAATTGTTACGGGTCTGGATGTTTGTCCTTGTGCAATTTATATTTGTATACTGCCCCCACGATACAGGAGAGAATCCTAGTGTGGAGGTATCGTTTTTAAAACAAAAATAAAAAAGTCACACGGGGCAAGACAGCGTACCCCCGAGGGCAAGATGGGGTCCCTAACAACAAACAGGTATATCTAATTATTTTTTGCCTTGACAATAGACACATTTATATATGACTTCATCGTCGTCATCTTTTACATCGGCACACGAGCAATGAGCCCATTTACAACATACCTGACAACTTATCCATCCTTCCACTGATCCCAAATACAGCGCAATACAAAAATGCAGGATTCTCGTTTTCTTTTTCGTATCATCTGATTCTGATCAAGACTTTATTTTCTGCTTTTTTGTTTCTTTTCTTAATGTCTGTTCAATTTCTCTTACCCTTAAGTTATATACTTGGTTTATCCTCCAGTTTTTTCTTCTCTTCTTTCTATTCTTCCATCCGTTTCTCTTCTTTTTTAAAGCTATCTTTTATCTTCTAGACCATTTTTGTACGAGGAAGACGAAATAATCGCAATACTTACACGTAGTCTTGAAAGTTTTGTTTCTTTCTAGCGTACTCTATGGGATTGAATATGTTTTTGCTGCTAGGCAGCAATCTATTTTGTCTTCCAATAAAGCAGTTATCGCGTTACGCATCGCTTCTTCTGACCATTTATCTTAGTCTGTCTTTCTTCTGTAGTTTCTGACCACTCTGAAATGAAAAAAAAAACTTTAATTTTGATACCGAAATTTATGAGGGGCAAGATGGCGTACGGTCTATTTTCCAAAACCCCTTCTCGTTTTACTCAAATGATTTAAATACTGTCAAAATCGTTATTAAAAAAGTATTAAATACAATATGTTTATTTAATTACGTTAATGTCACACGTAATAAAAATTAGAAAATATTAAGATTACCGTGCATATAACAGATAGCGCTCTAACTTTGTCACCCGACCACTCGTTTCGGTGACTCGCCGTACATTGGTGGCAGCGGTGGCACCACGTCTAACGCATATGCTCGATTCTGATTGATGAGTTCGTATCACGACATACAGCCATTACTTCATCTTGCACCTCGCCCCATTTGTCACCTTCACGTCACGTCACCTTCCCCTACTGTTTTTTTTAAAACACCATAAAATTTTAGTCCAGTGATTTGATTTAACAAATCTCTATTTCCAAAAAATCCCCTAGTCCCCTTATATGTAGTATCTACAGAATAGAAAAAATGTTTTAGACTAAATTAAATTTTGCAATATTTTTGTTCATAAGGAAGGAATGTATCTACCGATAAGAATAAAAGTTTTGTTTTGTGTCTTTGAGCTATTTTACTAATATAAGACTGGGCGATAATAATGATAACAAAATCGAAGTCCTAATTTTTTAATTACAATCCCTAAGTCCTACTTAAAAATCCCGAAGTCCAAAAGGTTTTGTTCTAAAGCTAACCATTTTTTAGTACGTTTTTCATTAACATTAAATATTTAAGATTATCTGACGTTATTTTTAAAGAACTCCTAAACGTTATTCTTTGGCAACCATTCGTATTTTAAACTTTTTACAATATCGTTTCAAGGACCAAAATAAAAGTTGTGTGCAAAAATTCCAAAACAGAAAAAGAGGACTTTGGGAATTCATGAACAGTGAGTATAATGACTTTTACGCAATCGATAAGAGTAGTCGATAAAAGTAGCCTCTTTTTAGTGCAAGAGAACCCGAACAGAGTCCTACAGATGATAAGCAACAGAGTGGATTCCAACCTACTTGCAAAGTTTATTGATCTATATTTTAAGAGTTCCATAAGCCGACAAGCCAGAAGTTTTATGTCTCGGTATTAATAGTTTTGCATAGCTTTGGTGTTCAGTTTTTACTAACATAGCAAGTAAGAAAAACCTATACTAACATATATGGACCAGAGTCTGAACATAAATGATTAATATTATAAAAAGTTACAGCTCTTAAAGTGTAGTCCTACAGTTCTAGCAGTCTATCAAGCAAATCTCGGAAAGTATCTTAAAAATAAAGTTAATGTGTATACAGGTATTTAGTTAAGAATTTGTAAAGATTATTTTACTAACTAACAAGTCACCAAGTGTTAAAGAAAAAAGAAACAAATATCTAAACTGTGGTCCCTCAGTCCACACACATTTTCTGATATCTCACTTTTTCGTAAACTTGTAGTGGTGGTGTAAGAATATCCATTACCCTATACCGTCCTGTGGGTGTTGTAAGAGGCAACAGTGGGAAACTGAAAGAGTAGATGGGCTGCAGCATTTTTCTGATAATATATATAATAAATAGTTCAAAATAAAAAAACAACTGAAATCAAAATATTATTCAAATTCAAAATAATTTATTTCTAAAACATAGGTAAAAAGTTACAAACTTGGTGGAAAAGGTATGATAAGTAACTTTATGTTTCACCTTAGAAGGCATACAAATATTTGGTTAACATCCTCACCTTGCATTACTAATATTAATACTTAATAACATTACAATTTCAATAATAATTAGTATATCTAGGAAAAATTGCATAAATTATTGTTTTTATTATCCATTACATAATTCGTAATAACATAATGATAAAAATATAATTAATAAATCGGACATTAATTGTAGGTACTAAAAACCATTCATTTTATCATCAAAATATTCGTTGATAGAGTAGTATGCTTTTTTTATGAAAAAACCCGAAATCAATTTCTTAATCTATATTATCTGTCTCTTCGATGTTTTTTGGGAGTTTATTAAAAATTTTAGGAGCCATATCCGTTATAGTTGTAGCATGAATGGATCGGCTGGATTAGGGAAGACCACGCTCTTACAGAATACCAGCGTATAATAACAGCACAATGCTGCTGTATTTCATATGGTGAGTGTAGACCGGAGATCCTTTAAACTGGAAATGAGGCATTTCATCTTAGTCCTCAGTAGTGACAATGCATCTACATTTTGGTTCCTAATTGAGTATAGATGTAGGTGACTATAAGTCACGGCATCCACTTACCATCAGGTGGACTGTGTGCTCGTTTGACACCCTTATTCTTTAAAAAAATACATTATCTGAAAAGTCTGTTAAATTATACTTAAGAAGACTTCATAATGAATAATTGACAATGTATGAATCATTCTAGGATATTGCCATAACTTTAAAAGATTACAAGACTTTCACATTTTCCACAAAAATATTTGTTTCTTTTTAGATAATGGAGTTCATATTACTTTGTACACAAAATATTGGATATTATCTTTTCCGAAACCGCAGACGATAGTGGTAAACTTCAATTTCATAAGTATACATTACTAACCCTCATACCTCATACCAACTTATTGCTTCTTCTAAAAGGCCAGAGTGTTTCCGTTCGTGTCGTACCTTAAATTAACAACTGGACTTTGGGAAAATACTTTTCTTGGGCTTTCTTTTTAAAGAGCAAATAAAACATAATCTATTTAAGCACAGAAAAAGATAAAATCAATCTTCATCAATCGTCCTCGAGACTACTATAACATCCAGAGTAGAAATAAATAATGTATAAATTCTTATACAACCACACGGTTATTGAGGTAAGTTGGAAACAAGCATACGAGAGTACTATGAGTTTTAAGGGCACAGTGATTGTGATAAAAAATAATACAAAATGTAATTCTAATAATTTTTATAATTATAACTACGCTGATCTGATCATTAACCATTTATAAATCAAGACACAGATTAATAAATGGTAAATGATCACCACCGTTCATGAACCGGCCAAAGAAGTCACTAGTGACTTGCCGGCCTTTGTGAAGAGAATTGGCTCTTTGCGTAAAGGTGCTTATGCCATACCGGTCCTTAAAAACCGCTGGTGATATAACATTTCACGTGGTTAGCCAAGATTTAACTATATTATGGTTGTAGCAAGAATGGGTCGCCTCGACCGAGGTACGACCACCCTCTCACAGAATACCAGCCTGAAATAGCAGCTTAATGCTGTGGTGTTTCGTATGGTGAGTGTAGAAAACCGGAGACCTTTTACTGGTAACTAGGCATTCCATCTTAGTCCTCAGGGGTTACAACTAGTCTACATTTTAATTCTAAATCACTTACCAGCAAGTAGTCTGTGTGCTCCGTCACTCTTATTTTATAAAAATAAACCTAGTCATCCCCATATAATGCCTCATAAGGTGGTTGGCAAGCGTAGTTTTTAATATGCTATTTGTTATTATGAAGATGCTGCGGCCCATATCTTGCTTTGTTTGCCCATAGAAATTAGTATATTCAATTGAATCTCAAAAAAGAATTTTATACTGGAAGGTTTTGTTAACAAAGCAAAGAGAAATTAAAGTTTGTAAAGCGCTCAGCATGCAACGGAACACCGCTGCAGTTTCTTTGTCATCATTTTCAAAATGATCGAGGTCGTCTTCCCATACAGTGCTGGGCACTATCCTATCAAAGAAAATTGTCTTTTAATTGAATGAGAACAAATTTGTTAAAAAAATGGGTTATTGAAATAATTCCTTCTGAACACAGCTTACTCCTTCCCTCTTAGAAATAAGAGGACTGTGCCCGGTAGCAGAACGTGAATAGGCTGCATTTTACTTTTACTTTAAGGTCTACACTCAACATACGAAACACAGCAGCATTAAGCTGGTATAGTTTTTTTACGTGGTAGGTATTTTTTAAGTAGTAGAGCCACGCTGCGGCTATATTATGGTTGTAGCACAAATGGGTCGGCTCGACCGGGTAAGGACCACGCTCTCACAGAATACCAGCGTAAAATAGCAGCTCAATGCTGCTGTGTTTCGTGTGGTAAGTGTAGAGAACCGGAGACCCTTTTTACTGGAAAAGAGGCATTCCATTTCAGTGCTCAGGGGTGACAACTACACATCTACATTTTGTTTTAGAATACAGTTAATAACTACAGTTTTTTATTTGTTTAAGTGCATACACAAATTTATTTATTTTGATGGAGACATCGTTTACATGTGGTTTTCAATTTATATCGTCATCTATAATTAAACCTAAAAATTTCGTATGACTAGCTGCTTTTATTTTTTGAATGTTAAGTTTAAGATTATGTTTATTATTAGTGCATTTATTAAATTGTATATATAAAGTATTGTCTAAATTAATTTTTAAATTATGTATGTCAACCCAATTAATTAAAGTATCTATTGTATTATTTATGTCAGCTTCGTGATCACTCATATTATTAATTTTTTTATTGGAAGTCACGATTATGGAAATGTCATCAGCAAATAGAATACATTTATGCTTCGTCATATTGATAATGTCATTTAAGTACAATAAAAACAGAATTGGACCGAGAACACTTCCCTGTGGAACGCCATATTTATTGTTTCGGTATTCGGACGAGTACGTTATTATGTCCCCATTTACATCTGCTTTAGTAACAATAACACATTGTTGCCTATTATAAAGATATGATGTAATCCATTGAAGTGGTGGTCCTCTAATTCCAATCTTTTCCAATTTCTGTAACAATAGGTTGTCATCACTATTAAGTTACGGAATTATATTGTGGGGAGGTTCAGCGGATGTAAACCGGGCTTTCATAGCCCAAAAAAAATGTATTAGGGCTATTTGCAGAGTACGTTTTCTTGAAAGCTGTAAACCCCTTTTCAAGAAACTTGGAATCCTACCGCTACCGTGCCTGTATATAAAACAAATGTGTATTTTTGTACGACAACATTCTCATTATTTTGTCACTAGAGAGCAAAACAAAAATAAACCTACCAGACATCGAGAAAGGATCATGCAACCTAGAATAAGACTTCAACTATACAGACGAAGCTGTTATTGTATGGCTATTAAAATTTATAATAAGCTTCATCCAAGTTTCAAAGCTCTGCCATTACCAATGTTTAAAAGAAAGTTACATTCCTGGCTTTTCACTAGGTGCTTTTATTCAGTCCAGGAATACTTAGATGACCAAGAGGTTTTTGAATTTTAATTTTGTTTGTAGCTTTTCTGTGCTTACTTTATTTTATTGAATTTTATGACTTGAATAATTTGACATAAAATATTATACAATTTATAAATGATTACATGTAATGTTCTGTCTGTGAGTCTATTAACTTATTTTTAGCTCTAAGTAGACTAAAATGTAACTACTTTTAAATTTGCATGACAATTATAAGTCAAACATGAGGACATACCACTATGTTAACATCTTTGCACTACCATGTTTAAAGCAAATAAATTTCTGATTCTGATTCTGATAGGTCATGTGAAACTAGCTCAAAGGCTTTAGATAGGTCAAAAAATAGTCCCGTGGTAAAATTATTATATTAAATAACTTCAATCAACACCAAGAATTGCAAATGGTTCTTTATCATGGTCTACATTATCTGAAGTACTAAAAGATGTACCTTATGGTGTCAGACATGAGCGTGGGAAACTAATGTTTGGCATAACTCGCTTCTATGACGATAATCTTAAAAATTGGAAATCATAGTTTAAAAAAAACTCCAGGCTTAAAAGAGTTATTGTTTAAAAACCTACCAAATTTAGATATTGTAACAGAGGAAGACTTACAAAATTATTAATTGTTACTTTTGGATACTAATGCACACAAACGTAGTTTTGATCCATCCAAACTGATTAACAGTAACAAAGGATTTAAATATATGCGAGTAATTAAACCATTGTTTAAGTACTCGAGAAATCATAAAAGTAGTATAGAAAGTCTTTTAAAGTAAGAAGGAGTTTATATTTTAAAAGAAGTAAAAAAAGATACTGATTTGGTTTACTAGAACGATCCAAACGAGTTAGTGTAACGATTAAAATTACTCCTCGGATCATGGGCAGCTGGTAATACTGGGGTTTGTAATGAAATTTATGCAATAATCGAAGAAATCGAAGAAAAGCTGGCATCATAAAAGACATTAAATATATAAGGCTGCCTACAGTAGGATTACGCAGTACCATTTCATTACAGAAGCCGACAAGACGGCAATGAATATAGACAAATTTGGTCATCACGTTCATAAGCGTTTGCGTCTATCTGAATGCACTGATAGTCACAGTGATACTTCAGTAAGAACAGACGCGGGTGACTTTGATTTGAAATCAAAAAGATTAAAAGGACTGCAATCTCTTGAAAAAGGCGATGAGTGTGACGATAAATGTGTTCAAGAAGTTAAAAATGAAATGAAAACAATTCAGGATAATATAAAAAAGTACCTTAACAATTTAGAAAAATTGACTACTACACGAAAAAGGAAATCGACCTCATGATTGCAGCAAAACCTACACAATATGAGTAAACAAGATATTGTCAATGAGCTTCACAAAGCAGCAAGAAAAAATTTTTCTCGTCAAAATACGATTATTAAAGTAATAGATGATTTATGGCAAGCTGACTTAATTGATTTTCAAAAATATTCAACGTTTAATAAAGGATATAAATATGTTCTAGTAGTAATCGATGCTCTATCGAAATACGCGTGGGTATGTATTGAAATCGAAAGATAAAAATTGTGTCAAAAATACAATGCAAAGTTTATTATCTGAATCGAGACGAAAACCTAAAAATTTACAAAAAGTTCTTGATACAGAGTTTTATAATGATTTTTTTAAGAATTTAATGAAAAATTATAATATAAATCATTATTCCACGTACTCCGTTAAAAGAGCCTCCATTGTAGAACGAGTAATAAGAACTTTAAAAACTCGCCTTTACAATATATTCAGTCTCTGCGGACGATATGAATGGTTCCAAAATAATTTAGATTTTGTAGTTATGCAGTACAATAATACTTTGCATCGCATTACAAAATTCAAGCCTATCAACGTTAATGATTCAAATGCGATTTTAGTTATGTGAAACATCAAGAAATCTCGAAAGCCAAGGACCACCGTTTTGCGTTGGCGACTATGTTCGTTTAAGCAAATACAAAGGAGATTTTTATAAAGGTTATACCCCTAATTGGTCTACAGAAATATTTCGTATCGTTAAAGTCAACCAAACAAAACCTGAAACTTATCAATAGAAGACAAACACAATCAAAATATTCTGGGATCTTTTCACGGTTACGAATTACAAAAAACTAAATTTCCACACCTTTATCTTATTGAAAAAGTTATTAAAAGAAAAGGAAATAAGCTTTTAGGAAAATGGTTAGGTTTGAGTGATGAAGAAAATAGTTGGGTGGACAAAAGTGAATTAGTAGTGTAGGTATATAAATAACACATTATTACTTAATTATCTCATTTTATACTTATCGATGAAGGAAGGCAGTGGCATAATTAATAACGTGATAGATAATTTACCGTTTGACCGGCTATCAATTTTGTGACCGCGGAACGAAACTTCAAAAACGGTTACTCAAAGGCGATCGAGGGGTAAACAAATTGGATGAAGCGTGCATGCTCCATGATATTGCATACATTAACAAAGATTCGAGCGCTCGACAAAAAGCGGATTTAGAACTTTTGAATATGGCTAAGAGGAGGTTGAAATCGAAAGATGCTGGGAAAGGAGAAAAAATTATCTCATGAATAGTCAAAAATGCGATGAAAGCAAAAATCTGGGCGGGGAGTGGTATAACAGCATTTAAGAAGGGGATAAAAAAATACAGTCTCAGTTAAAAAAACTAAAATCCAAAGTCAGCTACTCGGCTATAAAATATGCCTATGCAGCGGCAAAGAAAATATTTAGTAATAAAAAGGAATAAGTTCAGCACGTTGTATTCCTCTTCAAAAGTGTGGAGGACTTTTAAGGCAAAAAGGTAAAATTTAAGGATTTGGTATGGAAACAATAAAAGCAAATATAAGTACTGAATCAAAGTATCCTGTCAGCGTTTTATCGACAACCATCGTGGGGATTGAATGCGATGTAGGTAGTGGTTCATTTGTCAAGGGGAAAGCAAGCCATATAATTTATGAATTTGTACCTAATGTACCTAATGTACCACCTGGTTATCGAATAATTAAAATACCTAAAAACTTAATATATTTTCCTGTTAACCAAAGTTCTATAAGTGCTATCAATATAAAGCTGTTGGACGCTGTGAATAAAGAAATGAATTTACGAGGTGAAAAAGTACAACTGTATTTACATTTCCGAAAAAAAAGATAAATTTCAATAAAAGCCCACCTACGTCGTGTATCCAAGTCAGTTCTAAAAGAATATCTCATAAAGGCACATTTCTTCAACTAAAAAAGATGCTTACCAAGACTAACAAAGAATTTCTTAAGCTGGTTGGCTTGATAAAATGAATATTTTAAACATATCGCAACAAACATTATACAATAACAGCATTGAAAGTTTCGAGTATCATTCATACAAACCATATGTAACTAGGTTTAAGAAGAATGACGAAATACGTATTTCTATTAACTAACAAGACCTGTACGTGCTACCTTCACTCAGTAGTTTATATATCGAGGGAAAAGTGAACGTATATAACAGCACCACGATAGAAAAGGTATCGAACGTACATTTCGTTAATAATCCAGCACTATTTCTATTTCAAGACATACGATATGAACTTAATGGAGTAGAAATAGATAAAATTAAGAATGCGGCTATCACTACTAAAGTAAAATCTTATTTATCCTTAAATTAAAATTAATACAAATGTGCACGAGTTTGGGGCTGGTCAACTGCAGGAACAAGCAATAGTAATGGTGGATTTTTTTTCGCATCTATACCATTGATCAGATCGTGAAAGAATCAACCTATTAAAACATTTAGAGAAAGATAGAGCTACTCCATTAGCGTTCCGTTCCTGGGACTTATATGAGTATCCATTGCTACCCAAAACACGTAAACATACTTGGTCTATAAAAACTTCATCGCAAATAGAGAAACCACGATTTGTTGTCATCGCTTTATAAACCAACCGCAAACATAACGCGGCATTATCAATGGCAGAGTTTGACCATTGTCACGTACGTGATTTAAGAGTCTTTTTAAATTCAGAATATTATCCTTATGAGGGACTAAATGTCAGTTTTTCAGAAGATAAGTTTTCTTTATTATACGAACAGTATGCGAGATTTCAACAGTCGTATCACGGATGGCGGTCAGAGCCGTTGATGGGTTTAAAGGAATTCAGAGACGTAGCGTCATTATTTGTAATTGATTGTTCAAGACAGCATGAAACTTTAAAAGGTTCGATCGACGTGAGAGTTTAAATCGAAACAGACCGAGAAATACCAGATCAGAGAGCTGCTTATTGCTTGATTTTAAACGTTTGTATATTCGAGTACAAACCACTGAGTAATATCGTTAAGAAAATATTATGAATAGCAATACAATAATCATAGATCTTCAAGTATTCAAAAATAGCAAAAATGAATTTATAGTAAAAGAATTTGCTATAGCCACTCTACAGTACACCAAAATATTCATAATTAAACCTCCTTACCCGTTCATTTCACTATTTCTTGAAGAAAAAAAAACAAATTTGCTGGATTGAAAAGCACAGCGGGTATCGATGGAGAGAGGGCTTTGTTGATAATAGAGAATTTCACAGAATTATCAAGACATATTTGAAAGATAAAAAGATATTTTTAAATGGTTGTGAAAAAATAAAATGGGTACAAGATCTTTGTGATGAAAATAATATTATCATAGATATAAATTGCTTAGGAGCTCCCAATTTAAATACTTTTTGTGTATAACTGTTTTACTCATAAGAAAATCTGTGCGTTAAAATGTTTTATGTATTAAGAAATGGTGTTTTGAAAACAAAATGATTGTTTGATTTTCTATAAAATATATGTGAATAAAAATTTCATCTTTTAACTTAAACTATCTTTGTGTTCGAGTAGAAGAAAAAAAATAGTTTCAGACCAACAATGATTAGTATTATTAAAGTAACTGGTTTTTTTTGTACCACATTGCATTTTAACGATGAAGTGGAACCTCTACTGGAGAGAATTCTACTTATAAGCCACAGCATCCACTTACCATCAGGTGGATTGTGTGCATCATCCTTAATTAAAATTTTATAATTTTTCGAGCAAATCATATATATACTAGCCATATGTATAACATAATGAATGAAAAAAATACAATGGATTTTATAGAGTTCACTTTTTTGAAACTACTTATGTTCCGAGTGTTTTGCAACAAACAACCCAGGACTCGCGGTATCTGACATTTTGATGGCATAGTTAGCCCGAGATATCTTTAAGGAATGTAAATTAATAAATATCCGTAAAAATAAAAATAAAAACAGTAAAAATTAGCTTAGGCCAATAAATTTTTCCTGTTTAACTAAAGGCTAAGGTAACTAAAAAAAAAGATTAATTAAACTTGGTGACTGCACAAACACGAAGTTCTGAACTGGAGAATAGTTTGGACTACTCGAGAACAATGATTTTTGTTTGGAATCATATGTCAATTACATCCGATTTGTTCTTCGTCAATATTCCTTTAATTAAATCTAGCTTGTGATTTAATTTTATGTAAGCAAGTTCAATAAAATTGTTGATTGCAATTTGAAGTGCTGATTTTACCGCCGTTGAAGGAAAACATCTTGACGAATTCTTTGTCTCTGTGTTTTGATTAAACGGATGTCTAAGGGATAAAATATTTCGAAGACATAATATGAGGTGCGCCAACCCACACTAATGCAGCGCAGCTAACGTTGTGTAAACACTAAGCTCGTGTCGTAGCCAGGGCCTTAACTAACAAAACTAAGCGAACACGAGGTAAATCATTTTGTTCCAAGTGCGAGTAACGATCTTGAGCTTAAGTATATGTAAATGTCGTCGCAGGCGACTAATAGCTAGACAGTTTTTTGAAACGAAGAAAAAGAAACCGTTTTAAGAAGCCGATGAATCTTGATCTCAATGTTCTCACCGCCATTATATATCTGCAATTACTAGCCGACGCACCTATACATTTTAACGAATTATAATTGATCGGAATAATGTTATAAGATTAAAATTAAATAAACGCTTTATTGAATTAATACCCGAAGTCCCCGTTACTGAATATTAATTACTATTTTGTTAATATTATTAATTATACAAAATACATACATATATGTCGATGGATGCAGGTGGTTCAGGTCCATGCTTTGTGGCATTCTTTGAGAAAGGACAATGTTCAGCAGTGGACTTGTGATGGACTGTAATGATGATGATGTACACATATACACATACTGAGGTATGCATCATGCTTACTGACGTATGAGACTGAACTCTCACTTTAATCATCCACCTGATGCTAAGTGGATGCTGGTGGATGCTGTGGCCTATCCCAAGCAGCACACAAGCGTTATGAACATCAATATACCAGCCCACATGGAACTTAGAGTTCTTTTAAAAGCGTATAAGAGTGTTGAAAAGAGGCTGTATCCTTATAAGAGTGGTTTATGAGTTATTATACAGCTCAAGCTGTATAAAGTCTGTATTATGGGATCTAAGTAAGCTTAGGGTTCTTAATCGGAATATGAAAACTCTAGTATACAACTTTATGTATTTTGTAACACTTCAATCTAATTTTACCATTAAAGTTGTATAGAAGCTGTTTATTTGCATGCTGTCCCTTGCTTATACAACTCTAAGTGTTATTATAGTATCACTAAAATCTTATTTCTGAACAATTGTGTATGCTAACTCTCTTCTAAAACTTATTCTTTGGTTTCATTGTACACCTTTGTAGATACAGTAGTTTTATGATTTCTGTCTATGAGAGTGATATAAAAAAAAAATAACAGCCATAGATCTGTATAAGTGACAGAATATCGCCATTTTGCATGCGTTGCGTGTTTATATTGTGCTAGTGAACAAAATTAATTTGTTATCTATACGTAGAAAAAAATAAAAAGATTTGGTGCAGTTCAAAGATCATGTTAAATCTAAATTATATTTATCCAACACTGTTCCCAAGACAAGGTTTTCATCTTTTATACGTATCTCTAAAGATAATTATATGTTATGCTAAAAAAAACTACTATACAGCGTAAGTAATAAAAATATCCTATTATAGAACTGATCAAAAACCAATGGCTGCATGATATAATCCATAACATACATAGTACAGCTACTAAGACTATAAGACCCTCGAAATACCGTTTAGGCTGTTTAGCAAATTGTCGCCTATTTAAGACCCATAAAATAAAATTTAAAATATAATTTTGGGAATATTATACATTAGTCTAAGCCTAAACCATTAATTTCAGTTTGACTAATGAACACTGTGCCTTAATCTGCCTTCATTTCCATTAATTTAATATATTTTTTATTCTAACATATACAACCGATATTTAGTTACCGTATTTAGTATTTTGTCCTTATATTATTTTGTTATTTTGCTGGCGCGACAATTTTTTTATAGAAAACATATACAAGTTTACCGTAAATCTAATTTTGCACTTTCAATTCACCACTTATCACCGTCAAAACTCAACTCCAATCCGAATATAATATTAATATTATGTTGAATATAATATATTAAGACATTGAATGTCGCCATCATTCAATAAACGTTCTTTTTGTTTTATATTCATTTGTAATCCCGTTCAAAAACCAATTTTGAATGTTTGTATTTATAAATTACTTATAAGACAATATCTGTAGTGCAATAGTTTCCTTGCACACCAAATAACAGCTGTAATACAGCAGTTATACAGCCTCTTTTATACCTGTACAGCTACTTTATAGCGTTACTAACGCATAAAGCTGCATAATTTGTGCCAATTTTTTACTTATAAGAACTGTATAAGCGCTTATACAGCTTTTATACAGCCAGAAAATACAGGTTCTAGTATAAAAACGAACTTCAATGCAACTCGTATACAGCTTGCATACTGCTTGGGATAGACATCTATATTTATCGCCAATTAAGAATCAAAATGAAGATTCATTGTCACCTTCTGAGAACTAAAATAAAATTCCTCGTTTCTAGCAAAAAAGTTCTCCGGTTCTCTACACTCACTGTATGAAACACATCAGCATTAAGCTGCTATTTTAACCTGCTATTCTATGAGAAGTATCACCTAAATAGGCAACCTGTTGCCTTCATTATTCACATCATCGTAAAGATCGCTGTTTTATTAACTTTAAGCCGCCGGCACGTCATTATATTCGAAGCGCTGAGTCAAGGAAGCGTATTTTATGACGGGTATTTTATCGTTCATTTCACAAAAATTGCGATATGGTGCAGAAATTTACATTAGGTGTTTGCAGCTAATTTTACCTATTACGTTTTAAATTAATGTGGTCCCATAGCGGTAATGCCGAAACAGACCGACTTATCGCCCACGTCCAAATGGCTACAGATTCCTTGCTACAACAGGTCCCATCCGCAGAGATAGTGATCCTTGGCGATTTTAACGCCCACCACGCCGAATGGCTCGGTTCACGTTTAACCGATCATGCGGTGAGATCTGTTCATGATTTTGCCTTAGCATATGGTCTGACAGAACTTGTTACTTCGCCTGCGCGGATTCCAGATGTGGAGGATCATGCACCTTCCCTGTTGGACCTTCTGCTGACCTCTCATCCGGACAGATAATATCAGGTCTCCGTCAAATCCCCGGACCATTGTCTAGTCTGAAGTGTGGTGCCACTTACGCTGAAATCGCGGTTGCTTTCTGCAGGCTGCCGTCGTGTTTGGCACTATAGGTCGGCTGATTGATACGTGGCAGAGTCATACTGCAGCTATATTATGGTTGTAGCACGAACGGATCGGCTCGATCGGGGAAGGGCGACGCTCTTTCAGGATGCCAGCGTAAATAGCAGCTTTATACTGCTGTGTTTCGTATGGTGAATGCAGAGAAACGGAGGTTTGAGGAGGTTAGTCCTCAGGAATGACAACGAATTTGTATTTTCATTTTTAATCGAGGATAGATGTAGACATGTATATCTATATAGGCCACTGGATTTTTTAAACAGGTGGATTATGTGCTCATTTGTTACCCTATTTCAAAGAAAAAAATAACTTGGCGACTCGGAAGCGCAGTGGATAAATAATTGGCTTGGATGGCCACAGTTTCGATTCCCGCACGGAAAAGTATTGGCATGGACTATATGTAATCTTTCTGGATCTGGGTGTTTGCCCATACATGTGTGGCGGCGCTATGGTCGGGCAGCAAGCGAAACGCACCGAAGCCTAAATCACGCTATCAAAGTTCCGAAGTACTCCGGTATATATAGGAACAACTCTGTATTACCACATTGAGCGTTGGCCGCTCCTTGAGCTGAAACTTGCCCGCCGGGAGTTTTCCCCTTTTCTTTCCACAGCCAAATATGCAATTTATATTTACATGTAAAAACGTCTTTACGATACAACAAAATAAGTAGTTTCAAGCTATATTATATCATTCTGCATAGTTCGAACCAAAAATTTATATGTAAAAACTGAAGGTAGCTGGGCTAACAATGACTTCAGGACGTCAAACATCTCAGTCCCGCCCCCGTGACCATGGGTTGCTGACAAGCACCCGAAACGCCTGGAATTAAAAATAAGTAAATTAAACGCGATAAAATTCGTAAACATAGTTTTATTCAATGCGTAGTGTTCGCGTAAATATAAGAAATCATAATATAAACGTGGTAAAATACACCTTTGACGGAGAGCTGTGTCAAGAACGTGAGACGTCGGGTTCCTACTACGATTGCCAACCCGCCTGCCAGGCGTGGTTATGAAGGCAAATCCTTCTAAATGGCAGGCATGTCTAGCTGTGGACTTTAAGCTGTTGAAGAAGAAGATATATAAGAAGAATATACTATATTCTTCTTATATATGTTGGTCTTCATCAGCTTTATTATAGCTATATGTTTATAACTATAAGAAGATAAGGTATTATATAAGGTAATTAAGTTGGCAAAGACCACCCCTTTATGCCACTCTGTTCAGTAAATCTGATAATAGAGGTATATACATCTATTATATATATTCCTTTCTCTCAACTCTGGATTTCCACAGGATTAATTGCAAGGAATACTTAAATGCACGTAGAGTAGCTGGCGTACAGTTAATTGTCAGCAGGTGTGGTGACGGAACTAGATATGAACTAAGCGTATAATTGATTAAATGGAGCAACTAAGAGATGATTAATCAAGCGATATATGATTTTTTTAAATAATTGACATAAAACTTAATTTAAATAGTCCTAATTAACCGTTATTTAACTGTGTAGTAGTGGTGTAAGAATATCCACTACCCGATATCAACCCGTGGGTGTCCTAAGAGGTGATAGAGGAAAATGAAACAGGTGATGGGTAGCTGCATTTTCCTTATAACAGCTGAATAAAAAAAACTGCGGTTGCCAGCCCAATGGCAACTATGGTCAATATATAACTACGGTGGAGTCCTCTGTTCAACAGTGAAATATTGATAGACTGTTATGGTAACGACAAATTTTTCTTAGCACATAGTACGTGGTAGAATTACGCCACTGTGATATCTTTAGGGCAGCACGAATAAGATCTTCACGACTGAGGAACGACCACACTTTTATGGCGTAAATTATCAGCAGAATGCTGCTTTTTTTAGCGCGTTAAATGTCTGGAAGCGAAGATTACTTCGTCTGTTATCTGTTAACGAGACAATCCTACTTAGTTCTCAAGGATGAGAAGACCCATTATCATGATATGAATGCGCCACAGAATCCACTTACCATATGATTTGATGTTTACTCTTTTTTCATCCCTGAGGACTAAGATGGAATGTTTCGTCACTAGTTAAAACGGTGTTTCCTATATTACTAACCATATGAAGCACAAAACTCAAAGTCAAAACTTTTTGAAAATTCAATAAAAGTTTTTTTAAAGCTATTATGAACGTCAAAATCTACACCGGTTCACAAAAACAAAAATCTTCTCAGAAAAGAACTGTTTAGAAACTCTGGGGTCACTTTTAAAATACCATCTTACAGTTTAATATTATGATATTACAACTTGCGATAAAATCAATACAATATTTTATTATTATTTTAATTGAATTATATCGATTTTTATGTTGGTATTCTGTGAGAGCGTGGTCTTCATACGGTTGATCCAATTTATTCGTTCTCAATTAAAAATCAAAATGCAGATGCGTTGTCACCCCTGAGGACTAAGATGGTATGCCTCGTTTCCACTAAAATATATATATATTACTTTGTGTGTACATAAATTGTTAAATAAATAAATAAAAAGGGTCACCGGTTCTCTGTGGTGAGTACCATACCAAACACAGCAGCATTAAGCTGCTATTTTACGCTAGTATTTTGTGAGAGCGTGGTCCCCCCGGTCGAGCCGACCCATTCGTGCTACAATCATAATATAGCTGCAGCGTGGTTCTAACACGTATAAATCTTTAAAGAAAATATAAAATATTACTCCCGTATACAAACATGGCTACGGTAAGTTTATATAAACGATATATTTGGAATTCTAGAGGGGATGTTTATCGCAGACCGCAGTACCGGGCTATCGTGAGGCAATTTCGCGATGCGGTGAAGCGATCAAATCGACAATTTTCGTTTACAATCCTATTCCTTCCTGGATTACTACTACAAGTTCTATTTATGATGATTAATAAAAATAGATTCGTATAGATATGTGAGATGAATTGTAATTATATGACATCACTAAGTAAGAGAACATACTATTTAATTAAAAAGTTTTTATGTTTGTATTTTAGTATATACTTTCTGTACACTTCAATTTTTATACGTCACCTCTACAGTAGGTATTTCTCATGTACCGTTCAGGCCCTTTACAGAATAAATTACACATGAATAAACACCTAGACGGGTCAAAATTATGTAGTAATATCAGTAACTCAACTGTTCAGAGACAGTAATTTATTCTTGGGACAATACCTAATTATGCTTTTACAACAAAATCCTAGAAAGTAGGTATACAAATTTACTCCAACGCAAATTTCAAAAACTTTGGTTTAAAAAGGGTTATTATAATATTAAGGAATTTATGGATGATGATGAGGTGACCGCTACCAGGATTTTTCTAAATTATTTTGTGTAGTTTATTGTGTAACATTATATATGATTTCAAAATGTTCTATTTAAAAAAAAATTGTCCTGGTTCTTTCCAGGATATGGGAGGGGTATTTTCCGAACAAGTAGCACATTAAAAATAAAAATTTCAGTATAATAATTACTATAATAATTTTTAAATTTCAGTAAGTATTATTTTATAATCTTTATTGTTTTTCCATTTCTAATTATTGGCCATAGAAATCAAGCCCCCAAAGTCACGCTTACGCTTAGCCACTGCCCTATCTAGCCGTCATTTAAAATTACTTTGTACGTCTACCAAGCGTGATCCATTATCTTAATCCCTGCTTACTGTGGCAGAGATCCATGTTCACCGTCCTCCAATTAAATTAACGTACCAACCTAGGTATTACCATATTATATTTTTAATTTCAATCAGTATTTACTTACATAACATAAGAAAGACACAGTAACAGTCTATCGAAAGTCCACTTCTGAACGTAGGCCTCCCATGGATTGCCTCATAGGGGGGATATTTGCCACGTACAGGTAAGCGAATGTAAGGCGGACCCTCATATGTAATGACGGCCTGGCAAGTCATGCAGACTGCAGGTTGCATGGTGTTTTGTGGCATTACTCAGGCGAATCCTTTTACCAGCAGGAGACTTGTAAGTGATGTAATGATGATGAAGATGAAAAGTGCATAGGTTTCCCTTTTATGTATAGTTGAGCCACTGTCAAAACTTAGACCAGTACATATACCGAGTCAAAACTAGTTTACTATCTGGACTAAAAATCTCTCTTTTACACTATTATTCAATCCTTTTCACTTCATAAATTCACTTTGATAATATTTCATCGCTTGTCCGACAGTTATGATCAGAACTTCGTACTCGCAGCACAGCATAACTCTCCACTCGTCTGATTTATGTGACATATCTATCAAGAAACTATCATACAGGTGTTGGTTGTAGATACAATTAATTTATTTTTTGCGACCAAGTTGTTTTTAAACTTTATCTAATATACATTTTAGTAGTGGTATCTCAGTGGCTAAGCAGTCAGCGTCAATTTCACAGAGCAACTTGGGTTCGAACCCCGCAAGCACCAATGAAATTATTAAATGCAACAGTAAATGTTCGGCGGTGAAGTAAAACATCGTAAGAAAACCTATATGTCTGACGAATTAAAATATTTCGAAGATAAGTGAATTTTGCCAATACGCCCTGGAGCAGTGCGGCAAACTAATCGCCCCATATTTCTCTCAGAGTTGAGAGAAGGCCTGTGCCTTTAAATCAACCTTCTCTATACTTAATAATATGTTTTGAATTAAATAATTCGCGGCAGACTAATGAGGGCATCTACAACTTTTCTGCCATGAATGAGGTGAAATATTTGACAGATTTCATGGAGGGGAAGTTGACTTGTTAGGCAATTATAACGTTTTTTATAAACAGATTTAGATGAATAAACCACACTGCGGATATTCCTTAAAGTAAAACAAATAAACGGAGAGTTAAAAATGTCCAAAAAATTAAAGTACAAACAGTAAGTAATTGTTTTGTGTTTAGAAACCGAAACACTTTTATTTGTAACGCAAATTTTCACTTATGGTGACACTGTGTAATGCATAACTTCACCTCCCAACTAGCGACATCTATTGAGAAGTAATATATGCGCCCTCATTGCTGCATTACCCTCCATGTTTGTAAACTGTGATTTCACTTTAACTTCGTACTATTCATTTTTATCGATGGTCAGAGTTCTTTTTCTGATAAGAAGGTCGTCCAGGATCTAGATAGGTACCACCTTCTCACCTAATTACGTCGCAGAATTGCACTCGCTGCTATGTTCTGGTTTAAAAGTAAGGAGAGCTACTACTACATACATATACACTCACGCATGTTATCCAGAGGGGTAGACAGATACTACGGACTTCCATTTGGCACGATCCTGAAACACCTATCTTGTTTCTTTTACATCCATATACCTACACATTCATGTTTGTCGATTAAGGTTACTTTTAGAGAGAGACAGTAATTACTTAGTTTATCTTGATGCTATTTAAAACTTAAAAACACCACTCAAAGTTGTTTCCTCATACATAAATCTACGCCAGAAATATTTTATTACATTGAGTATTATCTAGTTCGCCTGATGTATCAGCTCGTCCCTCGACGCTGCCAAAAGAAGAACTAACTGTCATATTTTAAACGACCTCCAAAAATGGGAGACAATAATTTGATTATAATATGTTTTTTAATGTTTAATGTAATATTTCTAGGCTAGTAAATCGATTTAGCGGATTGTGTTTACCAGTAGAATATACTTTTACTGTGTAACCATGTTATGAGTTTCAAGTAGATGCGATGATAACTGAAGCCGGTTGTTAATATTTTTGTATAGAAGAAAGTTGACAAAGGAGAAAACAATCAATCAGATGGTAAGTGGATGCTGTTGCCTATAGTCATCTATTTTATCCTCCATTACAATTTATTCTGCTATGCTGTGATTGCGTGGTCCTCCCGCAGTCGAGCCGTCCCATTCGTGCTACAACCTAAATATAGCTGCAGCATGACTCTACCACGTGTAAAATGTAGATACGTTGTCACCTTTGAAGACTTAGATAGAACGCATTGTTACCAGTAAAATGGGTCAACGGAAACGGGACTATCCGGATTTAATCGAAATTACGGAGACGTATAGCTGCGTAATTTCGATTAAATACGTATAGTCCCATATATTATTGCACAAGTGTACACCAGTGAGTGTTGCCAGTGATGACATATACTCGTAGAACTGAGATGTGGTCCTTCACTACCGGCTGTTTGTGGAAGCTAAGAGTCGTTAAGCGAGCTTGGAGAGGGCTATGCTTGGAGTTTCTCTGCATGATTTGCAATAAATGGATATTAATGGCATGTATTTGCCATCAAGTGGCCTGTATGTTGCTTTGTCATCCTTATTTGTATAAAAAAATTAATTGCCTCAATTATATTGCAATTATATTGGATCCCTTAACTTTCTTACTGGAACACAGCAGTGAATATGTTTCTCGCAAGCTTGCTAGCATAAAATGCGCCTGTAAAATATGTTACAAGGTGGTAAGTGATGTTTTTTGCATAGGAGCAAGTCTAGGCAGGTACAATCCTCGTCACAATTCTCGCTCGCTATACTCTTTAGTTTCGTTCTAAATGGCATGGACAGAATAATTATTGTGATATTCTAATCTATAACATCTTAATTCTCAGTGGTAACAGTTTTATTTGTTTGATGTTTTGCAAGTTTCCATGGTCTACATTACCGTGTAGTGGCAGACCCCACATTGTCCCGTGGGTGTCGTATGAGGCGACAGCGGGAAGCAAACCAGGAGATGGGCAGCAGCGTCTTCCTAATTACAACCAAAAATAAAAACTGCGATTATCAAACCAGGCAAATATCAACCCATAACGCAATTTATGGGGGAGGCATATTTTTTATGGCAAACGAGTACACAGTCCACCTAAGGTAAGAAGATGCTGTGGCCAAAGACATCAACATTTATCCTCGATTTAGAATCAAAATGCAGATGCGTTGTCACCCCAGAAGACTAAGATGGAATGCCTCGTTTCCAGTAAAAAGGTTCTCCGGTTCCCTACACTCATCATGCGAAACACAGCAACATTAAGCTGCTATTTCAAGCTGAAATTTTGTGAGAGCTTGGTTCTTCCCGGATCGAGCATTTATGTTTAGGAGTGGGCTTTTAATAAGCTATAACAGTATGGGCTACAGTGGTCACCGTCACGTGAACGTAAGTTTGTTTGTCACTTTAATGTTGTAAACAAAATTTAAGTCACAGTAACGATTACAAATTAAATATACATTTTCTTTGCCCCTCCGTTTTCATTTATACGCCCTACGGGCCCTTGCGTATATTGGATGAATCCGAATTTCCCCTCGACCTCGTTTTATTTATTTTTAAATTCCGCCAAACGCTAATGATTTCACGTACGTTCTATTTAAATTATTTATTTATTGGTTACTTCAAACAAAACTCCATTATAATAAGAAAAATGTTAAGATTTTTACTATCTAATATAATTGGCTTATTTTGAAAGGACTAACTTTATTTAGCTCCTATATAAAATACTCTTGACCTTAATGTAACATTTTGAAGATTATTATTATACGTGTTTTTGTCATTTGGTCAACCTTTTTATTAAAGGGGTAAAACAATGGATACACACAACGGACAATGATGATGATGATGAATTAAGGAATTTACGTGTGGGAGGACACGTGTTGAATGATACAGATTTATATACAAGTGTAAAAGTGGATTCGAGCATTTGAAATATGTTGAAGATAGTTGAAAGGGTTTATTAAGGTCTTAAATATAATGATTAAACTAGCTTTTGCAACTGCGACTGCGATTTCGTTCGCGTTGTAACTATACAAAATACCTGCAGATTTCTAAAAGTAGTCAAAAGTTTATTTCTGGTTAGTTCATATATTAAAAATCCACTTTAAACTTAGTCTTATTATGGGAAAATATTTAAAAAAACATTAAAAAAATATCAAAAACTCATCCCCTCCTCTTCTGTTGTAAAATGGTGGAATAGTACATAAAGTACAAAAATCTTTTTTTTAAGAGATAACCATCAAAAACCCCATTAATTTCATCATCATACAGTTTTTCCCACCATGCAAGTCACTATCTTGTTGATTTTCTTCATCAGACCGTAGGTCCACAACTGGTTATGGGCTTTCACCGTTAGGGCAAGAATTGCTTTCATCGTCACGTTTGGCAGGCAGACTATCGATCGCATTTCCAGTATCAGACGTCTGGTGCCTGTGACGATGCTCTCCATTGTCGGTCTGGGTGTTTTAAGCCAAGCGTAAATGATATGGTTATACCGCTATCTATCGGAAGCCATAAGGTTTTTTTTGGCATGGCACATGGCACGAAATGGGCCAGTAGACTTTCCTACGCCACCACCACATAACAACGTACTAATAATATCAATTACAGCCAATAAAGGCCACGGCTGAACATATACCTCTCCATAGATTGCCTCATAAGTGGATTTTCGCCATACTATCAATGTAACTATTTAAAAATATATTTTTAATTAATCAACCAGTGCTATGCCATCATCATCATCATCATCATTACAGCCTTTTAAAAGTCCACTACTGAACATAAGCCTCCCCCATGGCATGTCACAAGTGTTCTAAAATAAATATAGTAAATAATTCAAAAGAGAGTAAGCAACGAATTAGCACAATAATTGTTGTCTTTTTCTCCAACATTATAATCAACTACAGCGACCCATGGTTGCCAAACTATTTTCAAACATAGGAATGAGTAAAATTTTCTCATAACGTCGCACACTTGACTTGCGTCCCTTCCACAATTGTTGTGGACAACAGATATTACGAAAGCCGTTAGCAACAGCTGTTTGTTGTTTTTATTCAATAACAACTGTAGTTAGAATTATTGGAGTTTGAAATAAGTTCTTTCATTAAAGGCATATGACACGTAAAACTTTAAACGGTACATTTTTTAATTTTAAATTAAAAAAATGTACCGATTGTATTTATTTTTAATTAATTAAATGAGGCGTTACTTTTGCGGAATCTTATCATAATTTTACATCTTTGATTAACGCACTTCTATACACGAGAAGGCATATTTTTATGTATTTTCACCGGTTTCTCAGAAAGGGCTGTACTGATTTGAAAGATACTTTTTTTAATAAATATGTTATAATTCACGGATAAAAATAGGTGGTCAGATTTAAAGGTAACTATTTAGATGACATTCTAATTGTTACTGTTCGCGCCACTTTGCAACTACCGCCTAACGCTTATGAGATTTGTTAATTATTATCCAATAAGAATACTTCGAGGCCCATTTCCGGGTTTCCTATCTACCACCTTTATTATTATTATTTATTCATTATTCAGGTAAATACTACCATTTTGTTAGTACACTTAAAACTAAGGGTTAGTTAATTTACAGAATACAAAAAATATTATATAATACCGAAATTATCATTTTTATTATTAAACATACTGGGCCTGGAACAACATATGCACTGTGTTCCAGTGCCTCATCACAGGGCAATCTTGCCTTCCATATATGGAAGCTAGGAGGCTGTTGTTGTTGTCTCGCACGCGACGTATTAAGGAGGCTATTCTTTTGCGTAATATTATTGCAAAGCTGTCCACGCGTGCCTCGGTAAACATACGTGATGCGCTGCAAAAGCGTGGCAGCTCCAACAACATCCTGAATCCATTGTTGTATTGAATATGTAGCGCATTAAGAGTTCGGCGTGTGCACTTCGTCCACTACACAGGCTCATTCTACACAGGCTGCAGGTGTAGGATGTCTGACAGTAAGCTTTGAATAATGTTATCTTAACTTCATTCGTACACCTAGCAAACCTTGCGGACAAGCATATTACACCTCACTGCCAATGCTCTACGTTCCCGTTCAACATGTAAATCGTCAGAGAGATCCTCGGCGATCCAGTGTCCCAGATATCTGAATTTGGTGACTCTACTCAGTGTAACTCCTCCAAGTCTAACATGAGGAACAGACTTAGGTTTTTTTTTATTTCCAGCCTTAAAAACGAGTAGTTCGCTCTTTTTGAATTATATCTGAGAACATGAGCCGCCGCGTATCTTTCACAGATGCCCACTATCGCTTCGAGGGCCATGATCGAAGGGCTCAGCAAAACCATGTCGTCGGCATAGCTTATATTATTAACAAAATGACCGTCAGTTGAGCAGCCGACTCCTGCCGATGCTATAAAAATAAAATGAAACAAAACAACCGAAGCTTCTGTGGCCTTACGCCCGATTGAACGTTTCGTTCTGTATTGCGATCCCTTTTATTACACAAAGAACATGTATCAAACCGCTTTATCACAAATTATTCGTTCAGCAACAATTAAGACGACTTAATATTAAATAACTTTAAGTTAAACGTAAGTTATTGAACCAGTATTATACCGAATTCAAAAAGAAGGAGGTTCTAATTTCCACGCGTATGTCTGCCGACTGCCCCAGAAGAAGACTAATGTTTTTCGAGTGTTTATATGTATGTATGTCTATTTCTTTGGTACGCTCTGTAGCCTAAATGACTTAATGGATCTTAACATATAGGATGTCGTTAGAATCGTCTTAGTTGTTGAAGTGACGTAGGGTATAAAACTTTTCTCTTTTCTGTATACTATTTTACGCATTCTGGTTTTTTTATTTACTGTTTTAACATTTAGACTTGTTTATGTATGTTCACCGATTAATATAAAATAGGTTATACTTCAGAGGTGTTCCCAAATAAATTGAAAGCAAAAATTCCACCTTTAAGGGTGTACAAATAAAGGATTTTTAATGTAACTTATTTAGACAATATTCTTGTTGTTGCCTGCACTCAGTCTTTATTACAGCCTTTCACAAGTCCACTGTTGAACATAGGCCGCCCCATATGTTGCCTCAATTGGGAATTTTAGCATAGTTGCCACGATGGCAGGTGAATTTGTTGTTAACTTGAACTTTTGATATTCCTTTGTCTTCTCAAAAGGTTAAAATAATTAAACTTTTTAACAGTTTAATTATATAAAATGTTGCCTTTATGCACTTTTGCGCTGTAGAAAACGAAACTTTTTTAATATAATATGATTGACCGGTGGCATCACTCCACAACAGTGTTATATTTTTTCATCATAATTCATATTTGAAACCTAAACTATGATATTAATAGGGTTAAGTCCCTTCCGCCTACCCCATATAATCCCGTGGGTGTCGTAAGAGACGGCAGAGGGAAATGTAATAAGAGATGGGCAGTAACATTTTCCTAAAAATCATACGAAGTAACTATAAAAGTTTACATACATGCTCGTCGTTGAACGAAAGAGTCAGCAAGGACGCCCTAGACGAAAGTTTATCGACCAAATTGGCGATATATTGAAGATGGGCCAAATTAAGAGTACCCTTAACCGACGAACATGTATGCTTTTGTATAATAGGTCGGGGGAAAAGTTTCTTCGTATTTTGTTTGTATATTATTGAAGAAAAATCTCTTTGGTTGTACTGTTTGTATCTGTCTGGTTTCAATTGCATTTTTCAATTGTTTTTCCGTCCGCCAAAATAAGTGAATCTAACGAAGAAATTCGATACATTCTGAAGTTTTATTACAAAAACGGGAAAATGCGACTCAAGCCGCGAAAATAATTTGTGACGTTTATGAATCTAATGCATTGTCAGTGAGAGTAGCACAAAGTTTTTTCAAGCGTTTTCAGTCCGGGAATTGTGATGTCAAAGATGCAGCTCGCTCTGGTCGCCCTCAGTCGACCATTAAAGTCGATGCCATTTTTGCAAAAGTGGAGCAAGATCGGCATATTAATAGTTACAACATACCCGAGGAATTGAGAATTGAGCACAAAACAGTTTTGACCCATTCGAAAAAGTCTGGCTATACGAAAACGCTCGATATTTGGGTACCACACGAGCTCACTGAAACAAACCTAATGAATCGTGTACTCACTTGCGATCCTCTATTGAAACACAATGAAACATAATCTTTTTGAAAAGATTGATCACTGGTGATGAAAAGTGTATCACCAACGATAAGAAAGTGCGAAAAATATTTATGGTCGAAGGGTAATCAAGCTACACAGATGTAGCGAAACCCGGATTAACACGCAATAAGGTGATGCTGTATGTATTTATTTATTTATTCATAGGACACCAGCAGTGCAAGCATTATTTCATTTTATTGAAAGTGGGTTTAATCTAGGGACTGATTTGTTCACCCTTATTGGTGACACAGCATTACAAAATACTACAAAAATGAAGACAGGGCAAAGTTACAATAGCTTATAAAAAATATGTCACAAAAATAATACTTAAATATAATATGTAACTGAGACAATAAAAACATGCATATAACTAAGTAGCAGCTGTAGGGAACATGGATATTAGATAATAATTAAATCATTCACAAATCATTTATTATAGTGATCTATTACATTTTTCCTATATTTAGGGAAAGTATGATGATGATGATCATGAAAAATATCGACAGTAGGCAACACACCACAGAGTGAATTATAGGTGTCACGCATTCGCGGTACCGGGGCGTATGACCCCATGTTAGTCCTGGATTGAGGAGTGCGTAATGGTTTTGTTATTGGACAACGTAAGATATTGTATGGTAAATTTAGGGAGAAATATTGTACTAGTTCACAGCAGGAAGTCCATCCGTTTACCAGCAAGTTGTGAATTTTTCTCCTACTATTCAGGGAAGGTATTTCAAAAAATGCCATTCGCTGTTCGTAGGGACACCTATATGAAGTTAGAAATAGAAATAGAAAATTATTTATTTAACCAAAAAGACATTACATAATTAAACAGTACACTGGTTTCTGCACTAAGCTCTAGGCTTGTGTTGCAGGAACCAAGAACATTGACTGATACCGCTTACACCGATAAATACATAGGACTCCGATTAAGTTAATAGAATGCTAACATTTTAGTATAAAGTAATGCATAAAAAAAACCTAATTTACTCTAGGAATGTGTAGTGTGTGTGTGTGTGTGTGTGTGTGTGTGTGCTTGTGTTCGTGCACAAGTGTGTGAGTGAGTGTAAGTGCACGCGTGCGTGTGTAGGGGTCAGCTATGAAGAAAAAGTAAGTTTTCCGTTTACTAATAAGAAGCATGGAGCAACCAGGTTGTTATTTTGTGCTTGACTTTGCTTGTGGACAAAGACCTCAAATCTGGGAAGAGACAGCAGAATTTGTTGTAGATGCTTGGCAGAAGAAATGGTGAGTGGCGTTTCATAAAGCTACTGTGTGAATTGGGAATCGGTACTCGAAAGATCCGACGCTTGCACAGGCTATCATAATCCGGGGAATTTATTATTTTCTATGGGCTAGAATTACTGCTTTTAAAATGTAGATTTGGTGAACCCGTAGCACCTTACATTCCCTGTACAGTGTGTCAGTAGGAAATCTAAAGTTTTTAGACAGCGTTACTTTTAGTACTGCTCGCTGGGCCCTCTCGACTTCGAGCATTTTTGTTTTGATAGCTCCACCCCAAGCCAGTGTGCAGTAGTAGGATTTGTGTTAGTGCTTTGTAAACCATTTTCATTGTGTCTTTAGTAGCACAGCGTCGCAAAGCTTGCATTATGTAAATGGTTTTCCTAAGTGCCGCTAAATATGAAGGCAAGATGTCTTGTAAAGGCTCTCTGAATACCTTCTATTCTTTGGGAGTGCACAGCGTTTGTTGGTTTCCATATTGTACTCGCATATTCTAGTTGGCTCCTTACTAGGGTGTTAAAAAGTAATATTTTAGTGCTTATTTGAAAGTCTCTGGTATTGCGTTTAAGGAAACCCAGTAGGTATATGCGCAGCTTTCTATACAATCATATTAATATGAGGAACGCAGGTGAGTTTCATGTCCAACACACCAACCTTTAAGACTATAGGAAGTAGTGCAAGGCTTCTTTTTCAGGCAAACATTTTTTGGGATTTAACATCATATGGTTTGCCTTACACCATTCTTCCAGTTAGTCAAGATCATCTCGCAGAAGTAATGATTCAAAATTTGATGATTTGAGTTATGACTCTCGAGTGCTGCAGGTCGTCTGCAAACAAGGAAACGTAGCTTGCCTTTAGCGTACTCGTGACAATATTTATAAAGAGCGAGAACAATATTGGTCCCAGATGGGAACCCTGAGGTACGCCAGATTCCGCATAGTACGTTTGCGAGTCATAATTCTCCACCACCACCAACTGTGTTCTTTTCTCTACGTATGAAGTGAGCCAAGCAAGTAATAACCCATGAATTCCTGTGGCTTCAAGTTTTCTCAATAATAGGGCATGTTTTACCTTATCAAAGGCGCTGGACAAAGCAGTATAAATGACGTCCACTTACATATGGCATACCTTGTTAGCCTCGCGCGATATGTGTGAAATAAATGAGATAAGGTTCTTTTCGGTAGAAAAGCCCTTTCAAAAACCGTGCTGAAAATCACTTAAATTGGCTTAAATATGATGAGTTAGGAATGGACACACAGTCGCTTCAAACAATTTTGAAAAAGAATAAAGTATAGAGAGTTTCTGATGATACATCACCCTTTTTATGTATTGTATGACCCAAGCATTTTTCCATATTGTAGGGAATTTGCCCATTAATAAAGAATAATTAAAAATATGCAACACAATTCTTAATAAAAACTGGATGAATGCCATCTGGTCCCACGCCTTTGTAAATATCGAGGTTTTATCATTTTAAAAGTAGTTATACAAAAATAAGTGATATTCATTCTGTAAATACTAGGAACAAACACAAGCTAGTAGTACCAGTTACTCGACTCCACCGAGTCAGTAATTCATTCTTGGGGCGATGTATACGCTTTTACAACAAAATCCCAGAAAATATACAAAATTCGACCTGCTCAAAATTCAAAAACTTTATTAAACATAGTTTGTATAAAAGGGTTATTATAATGTTAAGGAATTTATGGATGATAATAACCCCTGGAATGAGGTGTTCGCTGCCAGGCTGTTTCTAATTTGTTTTGTGTGGTTAATTGTGTAATATACATGATTGTAAGCTGTTATTTAAAAAAGTCCCGCTGGGTTTCTTGCTGGTTCTTCCCAGGACAGAGGTTTTTCGAACCAGTGGTAATTAGACAAAGAGTGACTTTCAATAAGTATTATTTATAATCTATATTGAATAAAAAGTTTCTGTTTCTGTTTCTGTTTCTGTTTATCGGTAGGTATCGGTCGTTGACCTGTATTTGTGCATAGACCATCTTGCTCGCTCCAGCATCTAATCAAAGGCCTGTCACTAAGCAAGGGTGTCACATTGGCTCGTCGGTTTATTTACCGAGTACCTGTTTATTGAATTCATTTGCTTGCTATCTGCATAAATTATTTATACAAATAATACAAAGCCATGAAATGCTAAGCATGTTGTCAGGTGATTCGTCCCGAAGAATTTTTAGTTTGTATATGCTGTAAGGGCACGTATCATTATAAATGCCTAAACATTACTACGGCTCAGTTTATGAATAAAAATCATGATACTAAGCGTACATGGTGCTATCCTTCGCGTGTGAGTGTAATATCACGCCGTATTAAGGACGACACACCTGTTAGAAAACAATTCGAATCAACGCTTAACCAGACTCACATGTCATATGAGGATATTTTTCAGAGTCAGGGGGACTTTAATGAGTCGCTATCTAGTGAGCAACCTAATACGATCATCACCAGTAGTAAGTTACACTGCCAGCCAGACAAATGTATTAATATCTCCCTTGAGCAACTTTCTTCCCTTCTTCTTCTTCTTCAAGAAAATCCTAGTGTGGGTAATGTTTAAAAAAAAAAACACGGACAGCAGCTCTTCCTTATAGCAACTCAAAATTATTAAAAAAACTGTAGCCAATCAGCCTACCAAGCGTGCCAACAGCGGCAAATTTACCCCCAACTTTTGATATACTCTTATGAATAAATGCATTTAAAATGCTTGTATAAACTTGTTTGCTACACTCTTGTAACATGTGACTGCAAGAATGTTCCTTGTGTATAAGTACAGACAATTTATTCTCTTGTTATTTCAACAAGCATCTCCGCGATTGTTGGTACATAGTTTATTATCCCAGTTCGTACGTTTATCCGCGCAATCTCTCGAGCCGACTGAGCAGTCAGCTATAATATTATGTTTCTGAATTCGCTAAGGAATTTTTTCTCTTCTGCTTCTCTTAATATAGGAAAATCCAACTATGTTTTTACCTTTAGTTTGTTTTGCTATATTTACAATTGGAGATCTAAGCTCAGAGTTTGACTGCGCGATTAACTTCGTAATGAGGATGTCGGCATTTTACTGCCGACTCCAGAGAGTAGTTAGTGTTAGTTTAGCAGTCCTATTTTACTTTGGGAAATGCCTACGCATATTCACCTTAACTACGACTAAAACCTAATGGTGTCAAAACGTGGAGGCCATGGTGTCTGGGAAAACGAGCATTCTGCTGCTAACCAAATTTCGGCCGCGAGGCTCCCTACTCTATATAATTATTAACAGTAAGAGCAGCGCCTCTCAATACCGATACTCTTCTCTCCCCGGTCCCACTACCCCCGCGTCTATGGTGCGGCCCCACCAGAGTCGCGGAACCTAAGGCAAGTGACGCATGGCCATACAAGCACTCCTCTTCCCCCGCAAGTTCATTTCGGTTTGCGTCGATAGGGGGAGAGAAAACACCCCCCAATTAACGCAGTCCACCAACACACATCTGAAGTAAGCTCGCCAAGCCCACTCGAAGTGGCCACGTTGGGCTGGCCCTTCAACTATAGCCAGCTTGGTAACATTTCTTTTAGTTTACCGTAGGTGACCAATCCACTGTTACTAAATCATTATTATATTAATGATGGTGTTATAATTCATTAGATGCATTTGCATCTTATGAATGTATTTTAATATACTGGACAAAGAAAGTAATAATATAGAAATACAATTCAACGAGAATAAGATATAGCTAAATATTTATTGATTGAATTTAATATAAACATTTGAAAATACTTTTCCTGTCACATTTCTGACAAAATTAGCTTCGAATTACCTGAAAATACGAGTAAAAAACTATTAGTAAATCCAATTGTACATGCCTTAAGCGCACAAAAAAAATTACGTATAATATGATTATTCCAAAATGTTTTAAAGTAGTTTAAATACACACAAGTTTTCACTTATTATTATACTATACTTCCAATTTTCCGATAATTTTATGTCAAACTTTATTACTATACTTCCAATTTTTCCAAAGTTTTCACCTTATTACTATACTTCCAATTTTCCGATGATTTTATGTCAAACTTCAATTTAAAAAAAGTTTGGAAAATCCAAATATGCACGACTCATAATACTCGTATGATTGTGAAAAAAAAATGTAAATTGTAGTTCTAATCGTCAAAGAGTCCCAGTAGCAGTCACCGAAGTACACATTCAAGTCACTCCATCAAGTTCGTAGGTAAGATCTTATCATAATTAACAAAACGAGTTCAAACTCGGCACACCTAGTTCTACTATTCGAGGAGTTTCAGTAGCATTCACCGAAGTATACCTTCAGGTCACTCTATCAAGCCCGCAGGTAAGGTCTCATCATAACTAACAAAACGGGCCCAAACTCAGCACACCTATTACTATTACTACTCTTCGAGGAGTTCCAGTAGCATTCACCGAATTACACCTTCAAGTCACTCCATCAAGTCCAGGGTTAGGGTCTCATCATAACTAACATAACGAGCACAATCTCGGCATACCTAGTTCTACTCGTCGAGGAGTTACAAAAGCAGGATACCAAAGTACACCTTCAGGTCACTCCATAAAGTCCAAGACGTATAAGTATATTTATATATCAATCCTACGTACTTTTAGCGAAACAAAATGTTGTAATAAAAATCTGTGATTATAAAAATAATATCTTAACAGTAGTCGTATCAAATTATTAGGTCCTTACATGAGAAATTAGCGTTTTGTACGGGAGGAATATAAAGTCAATTATTTTTGTAAAATATATTTAATTAATCAAATTATGCACCGTTGTTATCTATACACTTTTGCCATCTCATAGGTTGTTCATTGATCCCTTTACTAAAAAAACCATGGGGGCGAGAATCAATAAACTCTTTGAAGGCGGTTTGGACTGCTGCATCGAAGTTGAATTTTTTTCCTTGTAAGAAGTTGTCCAAATTCCGGAAAAAATGGTAATCTGTTGGAACAAGGTCCGGGAAGTACGATGGATGTCGCAGACATTCCAATTGTAGCTCATATAACTTAGTGGTTGTTTGTTGTGCAGTGTGTGGTCTTGCGTTGTCGTGATGCAGCAGTGGCCTAGAGCCATTGACCAATCTCGGTTGTTTAGCAGCTAGTTCTTCTTTCATGGTTTGCAGTTGCTGACAATAGATATCTGCCGTAATAGTTTGGCCAGATTTTAGAAAACTGTAGTGAACGACACCGGCGCTAGTCCACCAAACACTCACAAGTAACTTTTTCTGAGTCAATTTTGGTTTAGGGCAGGATTTGGCTGGGTCACCAGGGTTCAGCCATTACGACGAGCGCTTCAGATTATCGTACAGTATCCACTTTTTATCACAAGTAATGATTCGATTTCAAATCCCTTAATTATTGTGTCGGTTGAGCAAAGTAACACAGCAGTCGACGCGTGTTTGCAAGTTCGATTCACTCAATTCATGAGGTACACATCGTTCAAGTTTTTTTACTTTCCCGATTTGCTTCAAGTGGATTAATACAGTTTTATCACTTACCCCGAAGCCTGTAGCTATCTCTGAAGTGCTTTGTGATGGATCCGCTTCCACAATAGCCTTTAATTCTTCATTTTCCACTTTGGTCTCCGGCCGTCCTCGGGGTTGGTTCTGAAGGTCGAAATTTCCAGAACGAAAACGTTGAAACCAAAAACGTACTGTGCTTTATTTTGCGACACCAGCGCCGTACACATCATTAATCCTTCGAGTTGTTTCTGCAGCACTGGTGCCACGGTAGAACTCGTAATCGTAAATATACTGATATTTCATGTTTTCCATTGTGCGGTAATAAGCGACGCCAAAGAAAAAAATAATGAGTAAAAAACAAATGAATGACTGTTTTCAAAACTCAAATGTACCAGCTAAATGAATTTATAAATTTGAGTTTGGAATTCTTAACCAAAGAAGAGATATTTCAGATCAAATAGGTCAGTACGACAAAACGCTAATTTCATATGTAAGGACCTAATATTTGGTTTTGGAATATTTTGTATTTCTACACCGATCGATATATTTCAGCACGAGCACGACGGCGGCCGAGCCCGAAGTGAGAGTGAGGCAAAGTGTATTTAGTAAAATAAATTATTACAAGGCTGCCCATAACTTCTCAGTCAAATTCTCAGCCGAAAATAATTAATTATAACTAAACAAAACAAAATTAAACTGCCTTTTACATTCCATGGCTTCCCACATGATAGATGAAGAGATAAAAAATAGATTGAGTCTAACAATTGATGTTTTCAAAAGTTATCGTGTTTACCCTCCGTGCATACTTGATAAATCTACACTATAAGCCACTAAAACCACTTTTTTATGAAAAAATAGCAATTAATCGATTTAAAAAATAAGTTCAACAATCATTTATCTTTCTGACAATGTGCTTTTTATATCATTTATATGTTCAATATGATTGTTAGATACGATTTCATGCGACAAAACGTTGGAATCTTGATTTTTAGGCGCTAGTAGAACATACCTACGCGCTTTGCGCTTAAGGCATGCAATAAGGCTTCTACATTTATGGGCAACAACTACGCGTATGCTGGCTCCTCTGTGTGCGATTCAATTAACAACGATTTTGCTGACCGAGCGACTCTTACGAATGTGTGCGTGCGTAGTAAAATAGTAGGCGTTAGATTTTTATGAATGACAATCAGTTAAAATGATTCATTACCACGCATTCTGAATTTAAAAGATAAAAAGGAGAATGTTTGAGATTTTTTCAAATTAATTTTTCTTCACTATTTGCCTTCTGAACCTTCTCTGCAAATTTGGCCGGTTACTGCAGAATAACCCTGTATAAACATTATTCAGCTCCGTGAGCACCTAATATATTTGTTAAAACAAATTTATTATGAAATTGTTAGAGCCACGCTGCAGCCTTAGTAAATTTGTAGCACGAATAGGTCGGCTCGATTGGGAAAGGACCACGCTTTCACAGAATACTAGCGCAAAACAGCAGCTTCATGCTGCTGTGTATCGTATAGTGAATGTAGAGATCTTTTTAACAGGAAACGAAGCATTCTATCTGAATACTCGGAGGTAACAACGCATCTGCAATTTGATTCTTAATTGAGGATAAATGTAGATGTCCATGGGCCATCTACATTTATCCTCCAGCATCCACTTACCTGTGGACTGTGTTTTTTTTTATAGGATAAGGGTGACAAACGAGCACACAGTTCACCTGATGGTAAGTGGTTGCTGCGGCCCATAGACATCTACATCTATCCTCGATTACAAATCAAAATGCAGATGCGTTGTCACCCGTGAGAACTAAGATGGAATGCCTCATTTCCAGTAAAAAGGGTCTCCGGTTCTCTACACTCACCATACGAAACACAGCAGCGTTAAGCTGCTACTTTACGCTGATATTCTGTGAGAGCGTGGTCCTTCCCCGGTCGAGCCGACCCATTCGTGCTACAACTATACTACTAATATAGCTGCAGCATGGCTCTACCACGTACAAAAACGTGTGCTCGTTTATCACCCTCATTCTATAAAAAAATAACCCCCTGAGCTTAATGCTAGTTATTTCAGTATTACAGACAGACGCTTCAATTTTAATTATGGGTTATGGTATTCTTATTCAATTTTACTTATATTATACATATATTATAATATATAAATACTAGTTTCGGTTGTAGATTACAATGAATGAAAAAAGTGATAGTTACTAACAGTAATATGTATTAAGACCTAATTAGGTACATTAGGTAAACAAATAAATACTTTTCATTATATCCTACCAAAAGTCTACTGCTGAACATAGGCCTCCCAATAGATTGCCTCATTGGGGGATATTTGCCATAGTTAACAACGCCAGATTTATAGTTTTTAGTTATTATTAGTAAGACGCTGCTGTCCATCTCCTGGTTTGTTTCCCGCCTCTTACGACATCCACAAGACGATATAGGGTAGTAATATTCTTACACCGCCACTTCGCGGTCAAGTTGAATACTACAAGGAGATCTAAGAGTAAGGTTCTAACTTTAAAAGTGTCTTACTACCATACCACACAGTGATACCACACATTTTATCCTTTTTTTATAAAATCGTTACCCTCATAATAGGATCGTCTACTGTATCGTAAAGACAGTTTACATACATAAGATGTACAAGGAATACATCCAGGCCGGAAACAATTATTTGTAGGCCATACAAATACTTGTTCTGTGCTCGATCGAACCCGCGGCCCTCAGCGTCGCAACTCATTGCTAAACGCTACGCCATGGAGCCGTCAAATTCTTACACCAGTAAATGAAGAGAAAAACGTATATTTGCAAACAGCTATGTTTCTAGCACAAACGGTTCAGCTGCTGTACTGCCTCATATATTGCACGGTATTAGATTACGCACTGAAGTATTCCTTCTGACGGCCGCATCACTCACGTCCACTTGTCTTAGCTTCAGTCGAGGGGTTCTTTATAACATTCTCAACTGCAAGTTTATTTTATGTAAAACACTGTCTATTAAACTTTAATCATCATTCATTGAATTTCTATACAAGTTTATATCGAGTATAGCGAGTATAAAAGAATTAAAGCTGAAGAAAAAAAACTGTAGTATGTAAAAATTATTGATAGTTTTTTAAAGTCGACCTTTACTTTTTATTAAAATTTTAACGTTTTGTCCCTTCTGAGTAAAAGACTAATAAACTAAAAGTAAAAAACTTTTTTAAAAACAAGCTTTTATTTAAATGCGCTAAAAAATAAAATAAACTATTCCTTTTAAACTTTTTCTATCAACTTATAACGTCATTACACAATTTATGATATAAAACTTGTCGCGACGTTATAAACATAGTAAAAGTTTTAAAGGAAAAGTTTATTTTATTTTTTTAGCGCATTTAAATAAAAGCTTGTTTTAAAAAAAGTTTTTTACTTTTATTTTATTTTTTTAATTTTAAGTTATCGCTGGACAGGTTTCTCAGTCTGTTCATCTCATTCAACGCATCGTTGTTGCAAGGTCGTTTGTCGGTTAATTTCGAACAGTCTAGCTCTTCAACAAGGAGACATTCTAATGATTTTACCCTACTTAAGGCCACGTATTCTTGACCAGCAGCGAAGAGCTTCGAGTCTAAGTATACAACGGCATGGTCGACAGTACTACCCTGCATTTTGTGTACTGTGCAAGCCCAACATAATATAATTGGCAGCATTCTTCGTTCTGCAGTGCCGTCACTATATTTTACTGGAAATTGCACAGTCTTGGGTTGAATGAGATGAACACCGTCTTTACCGAAGTCTATACGGACGGATGGTATGTCAGTATCATATATTTGTGCTCTCCGGAAGCAGGGCCATATGATTTCTGTAATATGTCTAAAGGCATGATTCACCAGACCTTTGGGCAGTCAAAGTTTACCAACCGATGCTACAGACTCGAACTCATAATCGAGGACTCAAAAAACCCCAGTACACCAAAATTGCAGATGGATTGACATCATGTTACACCCTGATGCCACTCAGTCCTCGGTACGGCCTCACCTTGACTTGAGTGTTTGGAGGGATGCGCCACTTATTTCAGCTTGAAGCTTACTTGTGCCTTACGAAACACAGTTTCGGGTTTGATTTTGGAGTTATCCTTCTCCTAGACAGGTTGCAAACCAATGCTGTTGACGCCTATCTCGCCAAATTACACAAGTCAAAGTTAACCAACCGATGCTACAGACTCGAACAATTCGACCTCAATATCATAATCGAGGATTCCAAAAACTCCAGTACACCAAAATTTCAGACGGATTGGAGCAACGGAGTTTATGATCACCATCTTATTTTTTTTAACTCGCATTCGTATTCTCAACAAGTCCTTTCATTTGATAACCATATTGTAGGAAAGCATAAAAAACTTAGTCCGCCATATTTAGAAGGCCGCCATATTGGATTTAGAGTGATGTCACTTTATTTTTCGAGTTATACTCAGCAACCACTTTTATTTGATACTAATATTGTACGAAAGCATAAAAAACTTAGTCCGCCATCTTTAGAAGTCCGCCATATTGGATTAAGAGTAACGTCATTTTATTTTTCGAGTTATACTCAGCAATCCCTTTCATTTGATAGCCATATTGTAGGAGTGCATTAAAAATAACTAGTCCGCCATCTTGGATGTTGCGCCATGTTGGATTTAGAATGACGTCACACCGCTAACCATGCATTGTCATCCAAGCTTAACGTGTATACAAAATTTCAGTTCAATTGGTTGAAGATATCTGCTTCAAAATTGAGTTGCAATATTTCACCCGAACAAACATAGTTACATTGCTAGTCAAAAAATAAAAAAAATTTAGATAGTCAAAACAAGCAAGGAGCATCATTGTACTCACTTGATTTTATCTTTTGCTTTTCTTTTGGAAACCGTAACATTTGAAAGTTTTGCACAAATGCTTCACATCGATGATCCATTTATCTCTTTATACTAATTCTTATGATATTGTGACTATGTTAGACATATAAATTTTCTTATTTCTATAATTCTTCAGCCTCTAAACAGTTCACAGAAAGAAGGATTTGGCTGTAATCGCACGGCTTGCGGATTAGAGATCGCAATATCCGACGTTTCGCACATTTGAAACTGCTCCTCGTTGCCGGTCGGAATATTTTACATCTGGTATGTTATATACATTACATTACGAGGTGATTGGACTCCTTTTCTGCCTAGGAGCCCGTCTGGGTAGGTACTACCCTCTTATCTATTTCTACCACCAAATAGCAGTGCTTTCACTGCTTTGTTTCGGTCTGATGGGTATAGAGAGCCAACATAATTACAAGCAATTTTTACGTAGTAGACTCATGCTGCAGTTATATTTAATAGTATAGTTGTAGCACTAATGGGTCGGCTCGACCGGGGAAGGACCACGCTCTCACAGAATACCAGCGTAAAATAGCAGCTTAACGCTGCTGTGTTTCGTATGGTGAGTGTAGAGAACCGGAGACCCTTTTTACTGGAAAAGAGGCATTCCATCTTAGTCCTCACGGGTGACAACGCATCTGCATTTTGATTCTTTATTGAGGATAGATGTAGATGTCTATGGGTCACAGCAACCACTTACCATCAGGTTGAATTTGTGCTCGTTTGTCACCCTATCCTATAAAAAAAGCCGTGTGGCTTTCTATCTTAGACCTCAGAGGTGACAATGCATTTGCAGACTTCTTTGTGTGAAGTTGTGCAAGTATCCATGGACTACAGGCCACTTACCATTAGGTGCACTAGCACACACAGGTTATAGCTAGCAAATTCTTACTTATAACATGTTTTCAGTAACATTTATTTATTAAAAAAAACTTAACAACAATGATAAGAAAAATACTAAGTTCTCATGCATCGTAGAGTTCGATCAAATTGACTCTTAAGACACCCACGATATGGCTTTTACTTATTAGCGTGTCGTGTAACGAACATAAAGTTGAAGATTCTCCATTTTATTTCCGTTTGATTGCAACAGGTGTAATTAAGTCACCTGGAGAAGCACAAATAGGTCAAATGAAATACACACTCACACAAGAACAAAGAAACCTCATTTTGAATCGGTAATAGATTAAAAACGTTGACGTTTGACATCGAAAAATAACGAGCTTTCGTTTTTTTAAAGCTTCTCGTGTGTATTACTTGAGTGGTATATTGAATGGAGATCCTTTTAGATCGCCTATTGCTTTTTTATAGAATAAGATTGATGAACGAGCACACAGTCCACCTGATGATAAGTGGATGCTGTGGCCTATGACAGCTACATTTAACCCTCATTTAAAAATCAAAATCTATTGTCACCCCTGATGACTAAGATGGAATGCCTCAACTCCAGTAAAATGAGTCCTAGGTTCTCTACTCACCTGTCTCGATTACCATCCTTTTAAAACAGTAATAACAATTGGCATTGGCAATTGGTAGGTACACCACTCAAATTGTTGAAGGGTTACTTGTCACGTAAAATACCGGCATCTATTTTATGCTGGTATTCTGTAAGAGCGTGGTCCTACCCCGGTCGAGCCAACCCTTTCGTGGTACAACCATAATATAGCTGCAGCGTGGCTCTACCACGTTCGAGATTGTATAGTACTATCTATTGGATGTAATACAATTTTTCTGACATTTCTCAAAGTCACCTCTTAGACATAAACACCAACGGCACGAAATGTGGTGATGGATCTCTAATACCCCTCAACTCGGCATTTATTACTTTGTTATTCATTTATATATTACAGTCTATCAAGAGTCCACTGCCGAACATAGGCTCCCCTTAGATTTTGTCATAGTTGCCACGCTTGACAGGCAGGTTGTAATCCCCAGTTTGTTATTATTATCAGCCCTGGGAATGAGGTGATCGCTGCCATGGTATCTAAATGTTTTCATATTTTATTGTACAACATAATACATTTAAAATGATTGTTTAAAAAAATGGTCCCGTTGGGTTTCTTCCTGGTTTTTCCCAGAATAGAGGTTTTTTTACCATAAATGACTTTCGATAAGTATTATTGTAATCTATGTATAATAAAAATTATTTTCTCATCTCTCATATGTGGTAGATCCATGTTGCAGATACATTATGGTTGTAGTACGAATGGGTTAGCTCGATAAAGGAAAGACAGTGCTCTCACAGAAAATGAGCATAAAATAGCAGCTCAATGCTACTTTATTTCGTATGGTAAGTGTAAAGACACCCTTTTTAGAGGGTTCCATACCTAAAGGGTAACCAACGGGACCCTATTACTAAGCTCATGCCGTCCGTCCGTCCGTCCGTCTGTCTGTCAGCGGGCTGTATCTCATGATCCGTAATAGGTGGATTGAAATTTTCACAAATATCTATTTCTGTTGCCACTATAACGACAAATAATAAAAATTAAAATAAATTAAAAATTAAAAGGGGCGCCCCTCCTGGAAACGTGTATTACGATGTTACGGAACCCTTAATGCGCGAGTACGACTCGCACTTAGCCGGTTATTACTAGACACGAGGCACTCCAACTCTGTCCTTAAGGGTGACAATGCATCAGCATTTTGAATTGTAAAGTAGGATAAATGTAGATGTCTATGGGCCACAGTATCCACTAACCATGCTCGTTTGTCGGCCTAATTCTTTAAAAAAACCTATTTTATTCAGTTAGTATCAGAATA